>JAQQSU010018799.1:0-10401 GCA_028627135.1 Pseudochirops cupreus
GGTTTGCAGTGCTGATACGGTTCCTCGTAGCCGAGCTGACTTTAGTGGGAAGTATCTTTGTGTGCGTTTTGGAGTTCCAGAATTGGTTTAGAGTCCTATTTTATGGGTATTTTGGGGTGGCTATGTGAGAGCTGCGATGTGTTGCTGCTTCTACGCCGCCATCTTGGCTCCGCCTCCCGAAAGATGATATTTGTAACTTATGAGACCTCAGTATTAGGGTAGTTGGAGGGAACACACACACACACACACACACACACACACACACACACACGCACGCACACACGGCACAGGTGAGTTGAATATGGGGGGATATTTCTAAAAAATGAAATTAAGGGGTGAGAGAGGAATATACTGGGAGAAGGAGAAAGGGAGAGGGAGAATGGAGTGAATTATCTCACATGAAAGGGGCAAGAAAAAGCTTTTATAATGGAGGGGAATAGGGGGAAGATGAGAGAATGAGTGAACCTTACTGCCATCAGATTTGACTGAAAGAGGGAATAGCATAGATACTTAATTGGGTATGGAAATCTACCTTACCCTCCAAGAATGTAGGGGGGAAGGGAATAAGAAAGGAGGTGATGATAGAAAAGAGGGCACATGGGGGGAGGGATAATCAGAAGTGAACACTCTTGAGGTGGGACAGGGTCAAAGGAGAGAATAGAATAAATGGGGGGCAGGATATGATGGAGGGAAATATATAGTCTTTCACAACATGACTATTATGGAAGTGTTTTGCATGACTACACATATTATCCTATATCAAATTGCTTGACTTCTGAATGAGGGTGGGTGAGGAGGGAGGACAGGAGATAATGTTGAACTCAAAGTTTTAAAAATGAATGTTAAAAGTTTTTTCATGCAACTGGTAAATAAGATATACAGACAATGTGGTATGGAAATCATCTTGCCCTACAGGAAAATAGATGGGAGAGGGATCAGAGAAGGGGTGTGGTGATAGAAGGGAGAGCAGATTAGGGGAAGGAGTAATCAGAATGCACACTGTCTTGGGGTGGGGGTAGGGGAGAGATGGGGAGAAAATTTGGAACTTAGAATCTTGTGGAAGTGAATGTTGAAAATTAAAAATAAAATTAATAAAAAAAAAGAAAATATATATCATTAGGAAGTAGTTGCTTAATATTCATACTGTTACCTTAATTCAATTCAGCAAACATTTAAGTACTTAACTGTGTGCAAGGCGGTAAACTAGGTGCTGACAATACAAAGATACACTCCCTGCTTTCAAGAAGCTTATATTGTGAGTGAATACAGGCATACAACATATATACAAGTAAGCGAATACGAAATAATTTGATGAATGAAGGGCAGCATGGTACAGTTGAAAGAGTACTGGATTTGATGTTTGAAGGCTTACTAGACAGGCAAGTCACTTGACTTCTGTGGGTTTCTATTTGCTTGTCTCTAAAACAAGGGAGTTGTACTACATGATCTCTTAGGTCCCTTCCATTGCAACATCTATGACCTCTTTTAGTTGAGTAACTGAATTCCTTTAAATTAGGTTCAAAGTGGATCTGCCTTACAGAATTGAAGGCAAATAGCTTTAAAAAAGATTTAAAAGTGGTAAAATGGTTCCATGGTAATACCAAAGGTATTATCTTCCTAGATTGTAGGTCTAGACCTGGAAGAGACTTAACAGGCCATCTGATCCAATCCTTTCATTTTAAAAATAAACTGAGGCCCATAAAAGTTTTTAGGAGTCGTTATTCCTTACAAAAAAAACCAAACACAACAACAACTTGTTAGAGTAAGGAGTAGGAATCAGTGTCAGATCTGGAGTTAGGACCTGGGTTAAAATCTTGGCATGGCCACTTACTTTCCTATATGACCTGGGCAAATCATTTAATTTCTACAGACTTTGTTTACTGTTAACAGGAATTGGGGTTTGCAATAGTGGTCCAATTAAAAATGCTGGATTTGGTGTTAAGAGTTTAAATCTGGTCTTTGCTACTTACTGTGTAACCTTGCACAAGTCACTTGATTTTTCTGGGTTTCGATTTCATCTCTAAGAGGAAAAGTTTGATTAGGTGACCTCTAAGGTACTTTTAAGTTCTAAACTTTTATTATTTAGTCATTCATCAATTGCTTATTAAGAATTACTACATTAGGACAAAAGCAAAAAATGTATAAGATCTTTCTCCTCATAGAATTTAGAATCTTTGTCATTTCAGGGCTGTGTAATGGAAGGAGTATTGGATTGTATCATTAAGACATGAATTTTTATTCCTGGCTCTGCCTCTTAATTAATTGCCTCATGACTAACAGAATCATTGATGTCTGGATTCTTGAGTAACTTGTAAAATGATGTTACCAATAACAGGAATATTTGTTGGGTAGATCATGTAAAATAATGCACATGAAAACACTTTGAAAACTAAAGCAATATTTACATGTAATATGGTATTTATTTCAATTTATCAACTACTTTTTAAGTACTTATGGAAATTTAAAAAATTTTCTCTTTATAAGGTACACTTGAACTGTTTACTATTTCTTCATCGATTAGCAGAAGAAACCAGGATGCAAGCTTTTCAGAACAAGAGCAGGATAATTAAGGACAAGCACATTATTGCTGCGGGAAAGGTAACTGCTTTATTTTCTTGGACACTAAGAGCATAGATTAGGTCAACTGTCCCTGCCTCCTCCATTATTCCTCAACCTCTGGGTAATTATACCTCAATCAGTAGTAGTTGTTGGAATCATAGCTTGTGTTCAGCATATAATTGAATTTAAGTTGAAGGTATAATAATTCAATTTTCCACGTACACATAGTTTTGTCTTAGGTGGTAAAGTTAAGAAATGCCTGCAAGATTGAAGAATAAACTGGCTTTGTAATAATTGAGGAGAAAAATTTTGATTTTTTTTTTTTTGGTAATTTTAGTTCCAGCAGGACTTTGACATAGCAAAATTATACACTTATATAGTATAAATACAATAATAAAACTCACGTTTAAAGATTACATCAAAATATACATTTCTTCCTCTTGATCATGTGAAATACTTTTTAATGTTTACTTAATTTTTTTTTAGTGTTTTATTTTTCCTTTTATTTATTTTTTTTAGCTGGGAGTCAAGGTTATATCTGGGTAAACTTGGAAATGATATTTATATGACAAAGAGGCTACATCTTCCTAAATTCATTTTTTTTCATAATATTCCTACCTAAGCTTAATTTCTGGGCATAGTTCCATTTGATGTTTGGGTGAAGTTGAAGTCAATGTGTGTCCATCTATTTTAAAGCTCATTCTGTTGGGAAAAGTATGATCATAGAAGCCAGCTGCTCATTTCTGGACATAAAAGTAGGATGGTTTTAATCTCTTCAAAGTATTTTTTTTCTTTCTTAATTGAAAACAGAGGCTGTAATTTAAAATATAGTTATAATTCAGTTATGCAACTGATTTTCTGTTTCCTGGAAAGTTGTATAAAAGTTAACTATTATAAATTAAATACTTACTACACAGGAGAATCTTTAAGGAAACCTGATTGAATATTTTTATAAATTGAAGACTATTTTTGAATTGCAAATAAACACAATTCACAACAGTTTTGGAAATTCAAAATTTTGTTTGTTTTTAGTGTGCCCCATCTGTGGAATTCAAGAGTCTTTTAAAGGAAAACTTTTCTTGTTGTTATACCCTTTGGCCTAAGGTTTACATATTAAAGAAATAATACTTTTCTTTTCTTTTCAACAGGTGATTTTAAAGAAGAGTAAGGGTTAGAGCCTAAGGACCGTATTATTTGAAACTGTGTATTATCTCATTAAATGTTAATAAAGAAGTCTGCTTTTTACCAACTTTTTAAAACATGGAACATAGCTACATAGATTGGGCAAGCTTTTGTACTGCTGTTGGGAATTTGTATACTAGGTATATTCATTTATTCATTCTGCAAATGTTTATTAAGCACTTTTACGGTGTTATTTCTTAGTGAAAGTACAAAGATAAATAGAACATAGCTGTTTTCATAATTGCTGTATAAGTTTCTCAGTGTACTTGTGGTCTGCTTGTGGTAATGATAGGCACACAAATATGCAAATAAAAATATTATAAAGACTGTTCAACACTTTTATGAAGGCCCATGTTTTTTTTTAAAGGTGGCCAGTGTTTTTAAAAGTTGAAACTTTAAAAAATTTATTGCCATCTCTAAGTTTTATGTTTTTTTCTTTGAAGATAAAAATGATTACTTACTATATTAGAAGAATATGATCAGATGTCTTTAGTAGCTTAAGTATAGTCTATGAGTTTAAAAAACATAACCCTTAAATTCTGGAGAAAGCTAGCATATATTCAAAGTATATGTGAAAGTCTTATTATTTAGCTGCATTTTTCAAGGATAGTGACTAAACCTGGGATTTTATTGGTTTAAACAGGAGGAAACTCCTTCTACTAATGCAGGTCTGCCTTCTGTGCAACTTTGTCTTACTGAATTGTATAGAGAACTGAGTGTTCAGGTGACTTGCTCGGGATTACAGAGCCAAAGCCACATGATAACATGTCATAGGTTGAAGCCCAGGCTTCTAGCCCCTGGGGCCAATTCTCTATCCATTATTGCATGCCGAGTGTTTCAGGGGATTTTTGTTTTGGTGACTCGGGCAGTGAACAATATAATTTCCAGTAATGTACAAGACTTAATCTGTTATGCAAATGTGAATATTTGACAGATGTCTACAAAAATGTTTAAGTCCTTCTGTATTCAGATTTTTTAAAGATAAAATCCAAAAAATGACCCTTTCCTACCACCTAAAGCTCCTTCTATACAAGACCCTGGGCAGAAATGTAACTTCTGTTTGTTTCAGTTTCCTCCATAGTAAAATGGGGATGATAATAGCACCTACTTCTCAGGGGTGTTGTAAGGATCAAATGAAATAATATTTGTAAAATGCTTATGATTGCGCCAGGTACATAGTAGGTGCAATGTAAGTGCTTATTCCCCTCCTTCCAGGTAACTTGTGTCTGGCCTTCTACAAATGGATTAGGGCCTCTGGTTCTTGTAAAAGTATTTGAGGAAACCAAGTGCGCATTGGGTACAGAACACTATTTCATCTCACAAATATTCAGATGACCCAAAGGACTTATAGGAGTCCCAATTTAAAAAGTATATAAAATGGTTCACAATACCCCATAAACAGTCAATACAGTTCTTCTTCTTTTATGAGTCCTATTCTCTACCATGGCCTCAAAGCCCTCATGGCCCTTCTGATTCAACATTACTGTAGTTGAAATTCACCTTGAAAAGGAAATCAGTTTGGAGTTCACAGTGGGGCAACACATGTGTCCTTGACTCCTGTGAGGCCCTCAGAGCTTAAGAGTGACTCTTTGGTTTGAATTCCTAGAAGATTTTGAGTTGCTGGGCAGGGACCTCCCTTCTGTCAGATCTGCACTATTTGGACATAGCTCACTTTCGTAGTGAAGGGTGGCAAGATCCAGATTCCTTTTTACCCTATATTATGGTTGTAGTCTCTTACTGTTCCTCTAATTGAAGGGTGATGCTTTTCTTTCTTTACAAAATGCGGTGTTTAGAAACTCCTCAAAGATCTTTGAACTCTTGGTTATTCTCAAGGCAGTGATTAAGGATGGTACTGCCCGGAACCTGTGATTTTATAGAATCAGATTTAGAACTAGAATGGACCTTAGAGGTCATTAAGTACCTTAGAGGTCATTAAGTACCACCAGCCCCTTTCCTCCTTCCCACATTTTGTAGAAGTGGAAACAGACTGAGAGAATGAAGTGACAGGTTTTTTTGTTTTTTTGTTTTTTTACTCTAAGCCCAGTGATCTATCCAGTGTGCTACCTAGTTACCTCAGTAACATTAGTGTGGAAACTCATTCCAGTGCTGTAGTCGGGCAGTTCCTGTGTAATTTTGTCTTATTTGTTTGGGACATTGAAAAGTTGAGTGACTTGCCTCTGGTCACATTGTTGAGTATATATCAGAGGTAGAATGTAAACTCATGTCTTCCTGAGGCCAGTGCTGATCTTCGAACCTGTATGCCATGCTTCCTCTTATAATCTATGATTAAGAAAGTAAATGAAGTTGTTTTTCAAGATCTCTGAAAGTTACATCACAGAAAGGAGATAAAGAATGCTGGTGTGGTATTGAGTGATATAATAGAAATTTTCCATTTACTTGCCTAGAAAATATGAAAATATTTCAGTATGTATTATAAGATTAATGGAATTCTTTCCACAACTTGTTCCCCAGCTATTTAGCAGCTGGACATCTCTTGATGTTCCTGCTTAGACCAGTACCAATAAACAGATAATGGCAAATACCAACCCAACCCCTTGCCTCCCGCTATCACTGACTATTCTTCTTTTGTGTTTTCATTGGCAGAACACCAAAAAGATGTGGGTTCATATCCTAAGTTGTAATATAAATGAATTGAAAAATCTTAATTTTATTTTACAGCCAATTTTTCAGGAACATATCCATTATAAAGTCACTATAATATATTCCTGGTATAACTAGGAAAACCAAAGTGCTTATATAGATTATATATTGTATGCCAAAACTACAGTATAGTTCCTCTTACATTTCTTTTGGGAATTGAAGCAATATATTGGGATTAGTAGAGTAGTAGTCTAAATGGAAGGAAACAAATTTACTAGGCTGTTGCTTGTTGTACTTTAATAAGGATCCATATCTGTAGTTGTTAAAAGGGAACTTCGCTTGTTTAAAAATGAATGTGTTCAGCAGATTTTTTGAGAATTTGCTTTTAAGACCCAGAATGGTATACTTAACCAAATTTCTGATAAATATAATGAAAGGAAATAGCTATGTTAGCAGCATTGGAGATAGGTTCTAGGAAAAAGTATGGATTGTTGGGAATTATAAATTGCAGTTTTGTAAATATGAGAATTTGTCATACTTAAGTTAAAATTATCTTGCAAAATGCTGGAAAGCAAATATGTCACATAGTAGTTGAAGGGAGTGAGACTGGTTATTGGAGGATAGAGGCAAGGATGGAGTTGGAAGATACTTATAAAGTCAATTGTGTTTAATCCACATCTGAACAAAGATGTTCTTTAAAGCACACAGAGAAGGAGGTCAATCACGCCTTAGTGAAGAAGAAAATTCTTCTCCTTAATTCAAGCCTACATCTGTCTCTTAATTTAGCGGTTTATTAAAAGCTATGAACTCTGTTAGTATTTGCGAGACACTTTGCTCTCTCATCCATGGCTCCAAGTTCTGCCCTATGGAGTCAATTGTAAGAAGTCTTAATTTTTCTTAATTTTTTTCTTAATTTTCCTTCCATGTGGTAGCTTGTAGATGCCTGAAATTGTTCTATGATTAATTTATTAATATAAAAATATATAATGTATAATATAATATATAATGTTACATATAATATAATTTATAATAATAATCTCTTCCTACTTTGCTTGTTTATCTTGTGCCCTGATAGTCAGTTTTTTTTGTCTTTCAAGACCAAAGATTCTTGGCCTTCACTGAGAAGCAAAAGCACAACTGAGTAGTTTTGTTATCTGTCTTTTGATTTACCCTTATCCCTTCACCCCTGACAGAAGCCCTTCTACTTTATTTGAACCTATTTTCTTTGCCTTGTTATTGTCTTTAGCATTTCATACCTTGTTTTCCTCAGCTTATTCTGAGCTTTAACACTCCTAAAACTTCTCTGTGTAGACCCTGCTACACTTTGGGTATTCATCCTCCATTAACTTGCCTTGTTTTCATCTTCTGTAAATGACTTTTAAAAAATCTCTGTAGAAGACTTAACTGTATCCGCCTTGGTCTTTTTAGACTGCTCCCCTTTTTATTACCTTCTTCAATAGGGCTTTGCTGATTCTTTGGTTGTTAGCACCCTATTCATGATTCTGTGAGGTAGTCTCCATAGCAGCTTGGGCAGATAGGTCATGTAGTGGATAGAGTGCATACCTTGGAGTCAGTAAGACAGGAGTACTTAGTAGCTGTTTGACCCTGCACAAGTAATTTAACCATTTCCTCATATGTAAAATGAGGTCCCTGCCAAGTGTTCTTGCCAGGAAAAACCCAAACAGGGTCACAGTGAGTCTGAAATGATTAAATGACAAATCTTAGTATCGAGGTTTACTGCCACTGGAAGCCCATATTTAAATAGCATGGAATTAATCACAACCCCTTAGTTGGGCTTCCTGTTCTAAACCTGGCATGCTACTTACTCTACCACCTACTATTCCTAATACTCTGATACTACTCTTTTCTGGTTATATTTAATATCCATGTCCAGTGGCAAGATGTAGATCAAGACAAGTGGAGATGGCCCTGGATGCAGTGGAAGACCTTGGCTGCTTTTTTTTTTTTTGAGGGCAATTGGGGGTAAGTGACTTGCCCAAGGTCACACGACTAGTAAGTGTGTTAAGTGTCTGAGGCTGGATTTGAGCTCCAGGGCCAGTGCTCTCTTCACTGTGCCACCTAGCCGCCCCTGACCTTGGCCTTTTTAACCTAAGGTTTTTAACAGGTCTCAGTTTGACTGAGGCAATGCCCATTCTGTGATTAGGCAGAGAATGGCCTTTTTTACCTAGTCAAAAAAAATCTAGGAGGGGAAGATGCTCAGAGTTTCTGGCCAAAACAAACAATTGCTGAGGAGAAAGTGATACTGGTGATTTTGCACAGCCTTCTGTCGCTTAAATCCCATTCACTTGCCTGTCATGACATCATAACAATGATATCCATATATGTAAAGCTTGGCTCAGTTTTATTTAACTTATAGAAATAGTGTAATTTAAAGATAGAATCAGGCTTGAAATTAAGTTTAAAGTGATAAAGGGTCTTATTGAAGTGATAGTGTTTATCCTCACAGCAGGAGGCATGTACGTACATGTATTAAACTTACAATGAAGTCAATATTTTGTACTAATACTTCACAAATCAGAGTACTTTATTCCGTGTACAGTGATCAAGATAAATTACTATTTAGCTCTCATTTTTCAATGCTATGTAACAATTCCAGTTGCACCTTGGATCCGTTTGGCTGCTGTGCTGCGTTCTCTCCCTCTCCATTAAGAGAACTCTCTGCTCAGGCCCCGGGTAGGCATGAGTTGGGTTCAGTACTTGGGGAGCCCAGCCTCTTATGACAGGGCTTGAAGTTTGTTGTTATCGTATGTTTATTTGCTTTTCTGTTCAACTTTTTAGGTGCCTGTGTTGAAGTGTAGGGAAAAATTAAAGTATATTTTATTTAATATTAGAATATCTAAAAGAGGAGAATAGAAGGGTACTCGGTACATGATGTTAATCCTATATGGGGCATGACACACAAGAGAAATGTTAAAGATAAGTGAACATTGACAAAAGACTTAAAAACAATACAGTAACATAAAAACTGGGATGCTTTCCTGAGAGGTCTATACTTAAATCCATCAAGACAAAGTAATTTATGGGGCTGCTTAATCAAGATTTTAGGTTTCCTGATTTCTGCACTGTCCAAACAGCTCTTTTTTTCCGGCCCAGGTTTTCTGTCAACCTGCACCAGGGCTTAGACTTCTCCTTTTGCTTGTCATCCTTGCTAATTTAGAAACTTCTGTTTCTGCTAGTCAGCCCTGACTGAGGGACTCAGAATCTCTGACCTCTTGAACTCACAAGGCTGCCTCCAAGACTGGATGCATTTATCATGGGATCATTGATCAGGTTTGTTCTGGGAAGAAAGCAAAGTGAAAACAGCAGCTAGGAATCTGAGATCCAGTGTCAGACTTACCCATATCAACTCATGTGCTTTAGGCACTATGTTATTTATTGCTTTCCCTTTCTGCTGTAGTGAGGGGAAAAGGTAAACCGTGCTCTTTATAGGACGTTCAGGGAGAGAAAACTACTTGTCATAAATTCCAGAGATAGAGAGGCAGAGAACGAGTCAGAATCAGTCACTCTTTCTTTAAAATGTTTTACACCGTCCTCCACTGTTGTAATGAGGTAAGGGACTAATAAAGGGATTGCTTCATCATTCCAAAGGACCTGAGTCTTTCAATGCTGAGTCAGCATGTGAAGTCAGCCAGAAGCCTCTGTATATGTTCTATGAGGCACAATCCTTTTTACACTTTTTAATCCTTAAAAACTTTTATTGTTATAATATTAATCTATTGCAGATATTATTACAGACATTTTTCTAATGAGATTTTTAAAGGCAGCACATTTTTATCACCTCTTCAATTCTTAATTCAATGGATCTGTGATCTTAATCTATCCATGCCTTCTCATGCTGTGGAATTTTTGTAGACTAAAAGGATTTAGAGTTGGAAGGGAGTTTAGAGATCATCTACTCTAGTTCCCTCATTTTAATGTCTCTCTCCCTCTGGACTACCTCACCTACTTGCATTCAAAGGTCAGATCTTCCTACAGATGACTCCCTGAGGCTTAAAGTACTTTATGGGCCTATACCCCTGAAACTAACTCATGAACCTA
>JAQQSU010000188.1:0-40109 GCA_028627135.1 Pseudochirops cupreus
CTGCTTCCAGAAGGGAAAGCTCTGTCCCAAATCACTGGGGTCCTCCCGGCTGCCTTAGCCCTCAGGAAGGTGCTGGGTCCCTTTCCTACTTATTTCTGGCTCGCTGAATAAAGAAGACCCACAAGACCAAAGCCCAAGACCGCGATCTGGATCCAGGCCGCTCAACACGAGAGCACTCGGCCTCTGAATGATTGCTTGGTCCTCCTGTAATCTGCAGGCCGAGGGTGAGGAAGCTGCAAAACCTCTGCCTTTTGCTTTTCAGCCCTGGAGGCCTTTTGGCGGAAGCTTTTCTCCCCCGATTTGGCAAGCACCACTGACCTAGTTCTGAACGCTGCTGCAGCTGCCGCTAATCTGCTCACCAGAGGCTCCTCGACTCCTCCCATCCAGCTGCCCCCGGGGGCTCACAGCGGCTTCAGGCCAGGCTGGTTTTGGTTCGCAGTGCTGATATGGTTCCTCGTAGCCGAGCTGACTTTAGTGGAAAGTATCTTTGTGTGTGTTTTGGAGTTCTAGGATTGGTTTAGAGTCCTGTTTTATGGGTATTTTGGGGTGGCTGTGTGAGAGCGGCGATATGTTGCTGCTCCTACGCCGCCATCTTGGCTCCGCCCCCTGTAAGTCCACTATTTTAAAGACCTTTCTTTGTATTTTACTTGTTCTTTTTTTCTTTTTATACTTTTAAACTGATTTAGAGAATTCTTTAAATAGAATTAGTGGTTGAGCAAATTGTAACAGTTACATTTATTTTAGGAAGGTGATTGAAGTATCTTAAAATCCGCTGTATATTTGTACCATTTTTATTGAAAAATTTGATTTTGCCTCATCATATAAACCTACAAAATACACAGAAATGATCAAAACATATGTCCTGAAAACATTTTAGCAAAATAGCATAAAAGTGAATTTGGCTTACACTTTTGTAATTTACTGTTTGTTAAAAGAAAAGAAAGGTGTATTTCAACTTTAACAAGTTTGTACTGAGTTCATTGTAGTTGACCCACAGTTTTGTTTCAGTTTAATGTTGTCCTTTTATATATGGATTAATTGATGTATATATTTTTTGGATCTCTTTTTTTTCACTCTGCATTACTTCATATGAGTCCCATATTTCTTTGAATTTTAAATTCTTTATTCTCACCATTCTTTACCTGCCAAAATTTAAATCATTAACCTAGTCTTTTTTCTGACTTTTTTGTTACAAATTAATTAAGCTGTACAATTATTTTTTTAAAAAAATCATTGTTACTAGAAGTTTTAATGTCTATTATTTTCCTTATGTTCAGTAATATTTATCCTTTCTTGGTTAAGAAAATAAACTCTTTTTTCCTGGCATCCCCTGCCTTTCTTCCACATATGGGTTATACCTTCTCTGTTATCTTCTCATTACACCTGTCCTGGAACATTCCTTACTCTTACTACTTCCACATTCTCCCTTTGCCTCTATCACTTAGCATCCTCTTCTTTGAAGTTAACTCTTTCACTACATATAGATCATGGTGGCTACTGGCTGCTCCAGGTCCCTGGTCATTCTCAAATAGCATTCACTGACCTCCCCTCTGCCTTTCTTTATGAGTTTAGTACTTGACTAATAGTCTTCCTCTCCTCTTAAGGAACTTCAGCATTCACATTGATTTTTCTTCAAACCCTGTAGCACTCCACTTCTTCTGTCTCCTCGGTTCCCATTAACTACTCCTTCACTCCACCTTAACCACACATAAGGATTGTAATACCCTAAATTTGACTGTTACCTACCTGTGTTCTACTGAGTACCTTACAGATTTATGTAATCTAATCTTAACAGGGCCCATATTAAAACAAGACGATTCTTTTTCTCCTCCTTAAACTATTCCCTGTATCTCTCCCTCTGAAAGCTCTGTTCTTGAGCCTCCCACACCTCATTCCTCCCACCCTTTCTTGATAATCTTTTGTTGTTGTTTTCCCTCCTGTCTGACTCTTCATGACCCCATTTGGGGTTTTCTCAGCAAAGATATAGGAGTGATTTGCCATTTCCTTCTCCAGATCATTTTGTAGATGAGGAAGCTCAGGTAAATAGGGTTGTGACTTGCCTGATTACAGTTAATAAGTGTCTGAGGCCAGATTTGAACTCAGGAAGATGGGTCTTCTTGATTCCAGACCCAGCAAGCACTGGATCTATTGCTCCTCCTAGATGCTCCCCTGATAATATTATCTTTTACTAAAGAGAGAAAATTAAGGCCATTTGCTTTGAGTTCCTTCCTTTCTCTAATTATCTCCAAGATCTTTTATCATGATATACTATTCCCTACTCTTTTCCTCTAGTCTCTGAAAAAAGTGTCCCATCTCCTTCTCCAAGCCAACTTCTCTACTATCCTCTCTTGTCTTCTACAGAGTGTTGCCTCCTCAATCAAAACACCCCTACAATCTTCACTTTCTCCCTATCTACTAGTTCTTTCCCTACTTCCTTAAAACAGTTGCAAATTTCTCTGAACTTTAAAAAAGAAAAACAAAAAAACCTCCAGTAGATGCTAGCTTCCCTTCTTGCTATCATTCTAAATCTATTACCTTTCTTAGCCAAACACTTACAAAAAATGTTGGTTCTTGTTTTCTCCACTTCCATTCCTCTCACACCTGTAATCTGGCTTCTTAATGCATCATTTAAGCAATTGCTTTTTGATATCTAAATAGCCAAATCTGATGCACTTTTCTCAGTCCACATCCTTTTTGAATTCTTTGTGTATTTGCTACTATTGACTAGTAAGCAAATACTTCTTTTAGATATTTTCACCTCTCTGGGTTTTTCTGAACTGTTTTCTCTTGGTTCCTTTTATACTTCCCTGATCACTCTTTCTATGTCTTCTTTGCTTGGCTCATTGTGCATATCCTGCCCTCCCACTATTGCTGTGTACCCCAAGACTCTTGGATCATTTTTTCTTCCTCTTTGTATTCTTTTTTGGTAACTTTATTGGATTCTATGAGTTTAATTATAATGATGCAGATGACTCCCAGTTGTATATATCCATCTGCAGGTTCTTTCCTCAGCTCTAGTTACACATCACTAACTGCCTATTAGACATTTCAAATTAAATCCTCTGGACATATCTCAAATATAACATGGGCAAAACAGAAATCATTATCTTTCTCTCCTAACTCTCCCTCTGTAGAATAATACTGTTTTAGTGAAAGGTAGCACCATTCTTCCAGTCTGCCCGCTTTGTTACTTTGGTGTGTTGAAATTAATTATCTGAAATAAAAAGGAAACTGAGGACAAAGTCACTGAGCATCTATGACTTAATTTGCGAAGCCAGCATTTTCATGTCAAATCAGGTCACTTGACTCTTCCAGGGTTAGAGAGTTTGAGTGATTTACAGAACTGATTTTTATAACAAAAAAGGGAAGTAAAAAATTTTTTTAAAAATTTGTTTTGAACATAATTCAAGTTAGACTTTAATCATTCTATCCGAGAAATCTTTGTTTTGCTTCTGTTGTACTTTGAAACCACCAATATATTCTAACAGATCAATTGACATGACTCCTCAGTTTCTACAAAGGGGAACTTGCTTCATAGGATCCAGGAGAAAAATGGAACTGGGATTGGGAAAGAGGAATTTATTACCTTGCTAAACTAGTGATCATCTCCCATTCACTCAACTGTCAGAAGGGGAAATTTAACTTTCAGAGATTAGATTCCTTGATAATAAGTATACTTACTGGAAAGTATACTTACTGGAAAGAGGAACTTAACCTTTACTTTCTGCTAGAAATAGGAACTTAGCCTTTGGTCAACTCCCCTTTCTACTAGAGAGGGAAAATTAACCTTTTAAAAAACTTTATAATGTTATGATTACTTTATTCTTCTAAATTATTTGCTACTAAATAATAAAGTCTTATCAATCTATCTGTTCACTAAATCTGTAAGTAACCTAGACTTAAGAGACTATCTATGTTAGTCTGACTTAGCTGTTAGGGCTAGCTTTTCCTAAAGAAAGGAGTTTAATCCTATAATCAAACTAAAAATAAGTCAGAATAATTAGTATTAATTGATTTCCTTTTCAGGTATCACCCTTGAATTCCAACTCTCCTTTTCCTTACATATCCAGCCAGTTGTTGTTTCTTCCTTAACAACATCTCTCATCCCAACTCCTCTGTTCACACAGTCATCACCTTAGTTCAGACCCTCATTTCCTCTCAGCTGGACTATTTCAGTAGCTTCCTAATTGATCTCTCTGTCACATAGTATGTGAAATATGAACCTGTAGTTTTTTTATTTTTGGTCTTTGTGCAGTGCCTAGTGTAGTCACGGGTGTTGGCATATAGTAGGTTCTTACATACTCACTGGTTGATTAATTGGTTGACTGGAAACTTTTCTTTGAGATGGTCTCAGGACAGTTCCACACAGGAAAAATCTGCTCAGACTCTGTTGCAACTAGTCTTTTAGCTTTTTTACCTTTTTTTTCTAAAATCCCCTAAGAGAATCATATATAAAGTATGGTTAATATAGTGAAAAAGTAGATAATGTTCAGTAGCCTGAGCAAACACTTCTTTAAGTCTTTTGCAAATCAAAGTACTCTATCTTCCTCTTGTAGCTATCTTTAAAACACATAGAATGACCATCTTACAGTGTTATGCCATAAGAAAATAGTATCAGTTTAAAAGCAGAAAGCTTTAAAAAGACTAAAACAAAACATTTGGAAATAGTTGAAATATTACTTGGGATAAGCAATATGTTGCAAAGCTGGTAATGCCATGATAATAAAAGAAAGATTTCAGATTCAAGACTAGAATCAGGGAGTGGTTCTCTTAATTTCACTGGTTCTCAGAGTGGTTGTATTCCCCAAACCGCTCTCTGAATGATCAGTACTATTGTTTATATTGCCTATGTTGCTTTTGTCTTTTTATTAACTTTTTTAAGCTGCCTTATGCGTAGAAGAAAAAGGTGATACCTTATTTTTTATTCTGAGGTTTTTACTTTTGTTACAGATGTTACTTGGGGTTATTTCTGTCTCCCATTAAAATCAAGGATAGCATCAGAACAAGGCTTAATGATTTTAAAATTAATGATGTTCCGAAGCAGCTAGGTGGCATAAAGGACAGAGTGCTAGACTTGGAGTAAGAAAACCTGTATTTATATCCTTCCTTAGACATTTACTATCTGTGTGACCCTGAGTAAAGCACTAATGTTTCTTATACTCAGTTTCTATATTTGTAAAATGGGTATAATAACAGCACATACTTTACACAGTTGTGAGAATCAAATGAGATTATATATGTGAAGTGATTTGCAACATGGAAATGTTGACATCTTGATTATTGGAGATTTCCGCCTCCCAAAAGAAGGGGATAGTGCAGTGGATAAGAGCACCACCTCTGGAGTCAGGAGGATCTAAGTTCAAATGTGACCTCAGGCACTAGCTGTGTGAGCAAGTCACTTAACCTTGATCAACTCTCCCACCCTATCTCACCCCCTACCAAAAAAAAAAAAGATTCAATGATCTATTAGCTCAGTGGTTCTCAACCTTCCTAATGCCGCAACCCTTTAATGCTTGTATGTGGGTGTATCTGCATGTGGACGGACCTGCCGGGAGACCAATAGAGGAGCGGTGTCTCAGTTCCTAAGACCATCGGAAATATGTGTTTTCTGATGGTCTCAGGTGATCCCTGTGAAAGGGTTGTTCAACCCCCAAAGGGGTTGCGACCCACAGGTTGAGAACCACTGTATTAGCTTTTTTGAAATTTTGAATATTTAAATCTTGTAATTTTCACTTTTCAGATTTTTACAAACCCTTATGCACCTACTTAAAGGAAATATTGGTACTGGCCTTCTGGGACTCCCACTGGCAATAAAAAATGCTGGCATTGTGGTAAGACCTTTTTTGTAGTGGCAAGTTAATAATATACACTGAATGATCTAAATTAGAAACAAAAAAAATTGTCAAAGAATAATATCTAGGCTAGTAATATCATATGCTTTTGGTCAAATGCATTTTGACCAGTTAAATGTCAGTTTTGATACAGTGAATTTCACTAAAATTATTGCAGCTATAAATAATAATGCATAAACAAGCTGTAAAAATAAGTAGTTTTTAATACTTCCTTGTCATTTTATGTTTACTTATGATACTATAGTGCCTTGCATAAAGCAGACCATAATTGTTGAACTGAACTGAAGTTAACACTAAATATGTTTAAAACAGTGATAAGTTTTCAAAGTATGCTTGTAACACAGTTTAGGTTTCATAAGGCTGAACAGTCTGCCCATCATTTTTGGTAGTCACTATTGATCTATAGCTGGCATGGTAGACATATACCTTGTTTGTGGTGCTAACATTAGAACAATCAAATTATGAAAGCTAGTACACATTATTGGGAAATGTACACCAACAGTCTTTTGTCACCTGTTGCTATTGCAAGCAACATATAAAAGGGATGTGAGCATTCCATTAGACTAAAGGTTCCAGGAAATCTATAGCCTCAAGGCCACGTGTGGCCTTCTAGGTCCTTGGTTATGGCTTTTTGATTGAGTCCAAGTTTTGCAGAACAAATCCTTTTATTAAGGGAATTTATCCTGTGAAGTTTGGATTCAGTCAAAGGGCTGCACTTGGGGACCTAGAGGGACACATGTGGCCTTGAGGTCGAAGGTTCCCCACCCTTGCATTAGACATGGTATTTGTCCTAAGAAACAAATTACCTGAAATCACGATTCCGATGCTGTGTATGAATTGTGACTTGGGCCTGAGAAAGTTTCAGGTTCTGATTATCTATAGATTCTATCTTATTTTGTGTGAAATTTGTGGCTCCTTGTGATTTCTGTTACTGGAATTGGAACCATAAGGGATAAACCTTGCCTTCGTGTACTTCAGGCAGAGTGGACATGTTAGGAAAGACCTCACTAATCTGTTCATGGGCTATGGTTCGATAAGGTATCTCCCTCAGATAATTATCTTGCTAACCTCACAGATAACCTATGATATAGATTGATCCATATTCTTGGCTCTGTTGTATATAATCCAAGAGTCTCAACTGGGTCATTTACCTTTTTCAAGGAAAAAGAAGAAGGTATAATAATAATAGGACAGCTAGGTGGCACAGTAGATAGAGTACTGGGCCTGGAGTCCGGAATATTCCTCTTCCTGAGTTTAATCCCAGCCTCAGACACTTACTAGTTGTGTGACTCTGGAAAAGTCATTTAACCCTATTTGTCTCATTGGTAAAATGAGCTGGAAAAGAAAGTGGCAAACCACTCTAGTATCTTTGTCAAAAAAATCCCTCAAAAAAGGTCCTGAAGAGTCAGACTCGAATGAAGAATGCCTAATTAATAATAACTCAATAGTAAAGAGAATGTAGTATCCAAAAAATAAAAATGTTATAGTACAGATTGTTTGTATTATAAAACTATGTATTTTGTAAATTATAAACATGAAGTTTTGTTGCTGAAGAATCATGTTCACCGTATGTCAGCCAATGAGAAAGGCTGTGGTTCTTTGTAATTTACCATGTAGCTGAACTCTGTGTTTGCTTATTTTAGGGATATTTTGGGAATATTACCTATGAAGTATTGGAATAATATTTGCCTTTGTTATTGATGGCTAAAAAGTATTATGATCTCACTGTACAAGTGATTTGTCCAACAGACCGGCCTATTCTAATCTAGAGCAACTTTCATTCTTTTGGCTATATGAATAAATATGAAATTATGAGGATACTTTAACTATTTTTTGACAACCCCTCTTTTTTGAATATTTCTGATACAGCTCTTTAGTCTGAGTTTTAAATATGTCTGTTAGAAGAGGAAGTAGAGATAGAAAAATGCTGTCTCAGTTGCTTTGGCATGATTGCTTAATATACCAGTTTGACAAAATATTCAGCCCTTTTAAGGTAGTTTAGCATGAAAATGATCCTATCACACTGTGGTTCTGTTGGTAAGAAGCTGTGATGATCTTTAACTTCCCATGTGGTTTTGAATACTGGCTAGATTCCTTCCTTCCTTCCTTCCTTTCTTCCTTCCTTCCTTCCTTCCTTCCTTCCTTCCTTCCTCCCTTCCTCCCTCCCTCCCTCATTCCCTCCATCCCTCTGAAGCTCATAGGTTGAACCATGATAGGTCCCTGCCCAAGTTCCACTTAAATGGCTGTATTTTGGGCCCTCCTGGCTTAGAATGAATATTGATGGTAACTGTTTCTCTTTGGAACAGCAATTCTAATGGTCTTCCCCTCCCAGCTTCATTTTTTTCCTAATTAAAGGGACCATCCCTTGACTCACTTCTTAAAGAGGCCTATTCACTGAATGGGCTTTACCTCACTCTAAGTGAGTGCTTGAAAAGGCCTTAGCCTAAAAGGGCCAGGGTCTCCCACTGCATCCTGGGTCATCTCCAGTCATCCTGATGAATTTCTGATTACTGGATCCAGATGGCTCTGGAAGAGAAAGTGAGGCTGGTGACCTTGCACAACCCTACCTCGCTCAAATCAAAGTCAACTGCAAGTCATGTCATCATTTCCATGATGTCATGGTCCTCTTTGAAAACAAAGGACAAATACACAACTTTTTAGCCTACATCATTGCTATTCCTTTTGTAGATATACTATGCGTTGGGATAGCTAATGAGCGATGGGCTTAAATATCAGTTAAACATTTTTTATGTCTTTGAGTTTATTGTCTCATATGATAAGCTATTTAATCATTCAACTAAAATATTTGTTAAAATATTTATCTCATTGCTTATAAGGCAACTTATATTTGTTTAAAGTTTTCATATTTTAAAATTATGTTTTGATCTCTTTCTCTTACAGCTTGGACCAATCAGTCTTGTGTTTATAGGAATTATATCTGTTCACTGTATGCACATGTTGGTACGTTGCAGTCACTTTCTCTGTCAGAGGTAAATGTGAAGTTGCTTGATCTAGTTCACATATTTGTTGAAGAACTTTAGAACCTTCAGGTAGTCTTTGTTGCTGCTGTATTTTGTAATTAGAAATTATATTTTTATTATCAAAGCAAATTTTTTGTTTATGTCGTTCAAATCATGTCATTCAATTTGCCACTATTTAGGCATATTCTCCTAAGAGAAAAAAATGACTTTTCTTTCTTGTATAACATGAGAGGCAAGACATAAAAGAAAGTAGGAAAGCCTGAATTGAACAATAATACTTCTGGTTTGGTGGGCTTCATTTGTCAACAGTTCTGTTCTGTGTGCCCCATAAAGTCTTGTGGGCCTTATTATAATAATAATGAGAATAATAACAACAAAAATGGTGGCTAACATTTATATTAATGATTTAAGGTCAGGAAAGTGCTCTATTGTGGTGGGTTTGTGACATAAGCAGCAAAATCATATTTTTTTAAACTGTGATGTGCTTCCTAAATGTGTGGTTTTCATTTTTTTTCTTCTTTCTTCATGAGTCCAAAATGTCTAATTTGTAATGGAGCAAAATATTACACAACTGTTCCCTAAAAGATCTAGACTGATGACAACTCTGTTACTTAATAAATGTGTAACCTTGAGCAAGTCACTTAAACACTCTTATTTTTCTCATCTGTTAACAAAAAATGAACAGTAATGTTGTTATAGTTTACTTGCCCACCTCAGAGGCTGGTTTTGAGGCTGATTTTGTAAACTGAGCTTCCACACGGAAGGTATTAAAGAATACCAGTTTATAAATTGATTGATTTGGATTTTGTATATAGCAATTGCTCTTAACTTCAGAGATGTAAAATATTTAATGTGTGGAGTATAAACTTGGAATTAATAGCAGTTAGTTTTAATAGGGATGCGATTTTGACATTTCTATCAATTATAATAAAACAGTAATGGCATATTAATGGTCACACGTGGTACTTCTTAAGGAAGAAGTAGTATTTTCAGAATTTCCCCCAGCTTATTAATTTCTCTTGACTTGGCATGCTAGTAGTAGTCTAGCATAATGAATTGAGAGCTGGATTCAGGGTCAGGAAGGTCTGGGTGCAAGTTTACTCCTGATACTTGATGAGGGATTTAACTCTTCAAAAATATTAGTTGCAAAACAATTGTAGATACACATGAATAAAAATTGTCTCCCTTCCTGGAGTTCTCTATAGAAGTGAAGTCACATCCAACTCCATCTCCCCCTCAAATTCATTTTATATTGCATTTTGAAGCTTAAAAAAGTAATAAGAACTTATAGATGCTTAAATTTTTATTTTACATAATTGTTATTACATTTCAGGTTTAAAAAATCTTCTTTAGGTTATAGTGATACTGTTTGTTTTGCTATGGAAGTAAGTCCTTGGAATTGCATCCAAAAAAAATCTTCTTTGGGAGGGTGAGTATTTTGTTAATATCTCTTTTATCTGCCAGTACACAGACAGGTTAAGAACCCTTGTGTTAAACAGACCATTCCAAAGGCATCAAGTACTGTGTGATGGTCTTCCTGCCAGATGACACAGGTGCAGTGTCTCCACTTATTTACCATCCCATCCATTTATTTTGTCAACCTGCAGCCTCATTTCCATACCCAGGAGTCTGCTGAAATTACTCTTCAAAAGTTACCCCCTAATTCTAAAATCCAGTGGTCTTTTTTCAGTCCTAATCTTCCTTGAGCTCTCAGTATGATTTAATATTATTGATTACCTACTCTTCCTTGGGCTTCAGAAACACTACACTTCCTTGGTTTTCCCTCTACCTTTCTAAAAGTTCATTTTCTGGTTCCTTTTCCTGATGCTTTAAAATTTGAATCCTAAAGTGGTGTTCTAAGACCCGTTCATTTGTTTCTCTATATTGTCTTCTTTGGCTGCTACTCACAACTTCAACTATAATAGTTAATCCTATTATTCTTGAGTGTGTGTGTGTGTGTGTGTGTGTGTGTGTCTGTGTCTCTGTGTGCTTTTACACAAAAACACATCACTGACCTCTCTCAGCTTTATGTCAGCATATTCGGATGTTTGACCAACACTTCAAACTCTTCTTGCACTGAACTAAACTCATTATCTCCCTAAAAGAAGAAATTCTTCAAATGATAAATAAGCATATATTTTTAAGCACTTACTACGTGTCAGGTGCTATGCTGAGTACAAGGGTTACAAAGGGAAAGCAAATACAAGCCCTGCTACCAAGAAGCTTATATTCTAGTGGAAAGACAAACATGAACATAAATACATCTATATAAGATAAATACAGAGCAGCTATAAAATATACTGAAAGGGGAGGCTCTAGTAGTGGGCTGACTCAGAAAGGCCTTAAGGAGGCAGCATTTGAGCATTTGAACGAATTTAGAGATTCGAAGCAGCAGAGGTGAGGAGGGAGAGCATTCCAGGCACTGAGGATAGCCACTGAGGTACACTGGCATTCGGAGGGCAGTGGTAACATGGTGTGTGAGGAACAGCAAGTCAGCCAGTGTAACTGGACCATAGATTCCATGGAGGAGAGTAAAGTATCAAGAACATTGGAAAGATAGTATAGAGTCAAGTTGTAAAGATCTTTAAATGCCAAATAGAAGAGTTTATTTGATCCTAGAAGTAGAATATAGCCACAAGAATTGGAGTGTGATACAGACAGAGCTACAGTGTAAGAAAATCATTTTGACAGCAATGTAGTAGCCAGACACTTGAGGCAGGGGGGACCAGTTAAGGCCATTCCAGTAATTCAGGCAAGACTTTTCAGGGTGTGAGTGAATGTAGTGGTTATAACATGGATGAAGTTCTAGTAAAGGAGACTGAGAAGGAGCCTTCAGACAGACAGGAAGACAATCAAGGGAGAGTCAAGACATGAAACCCAGAGAAAGACTATGGAGAAATTAGTCAAATGCTACAAAGTATGAGTATTGAAGAAAAGGCATTAGACTCAGCATTTAAGATATCATTAGTAAGAACATGTATCCAGAAGGCTTAAGTGCTAGGTCACCTAATAAGTGCTGTGTTTATAGTTAAGAGTCTAAGCTTCCAGACTTTTAGTATAGTTCTTTTGGAACCATACCATGGTGCCTCTCATTGTGCAGATAATCAGTTCATTTCAACAGACATGCATTAAGTATTTGCTGTGTGTAGAGAATAGTGCTTAGTGCTTTTGTAGGTAATAAATTGAGAAAAAAAACTCAGTCTGGAGAGAGAGAGAGAGAGAGGGGAGGGAGAGAGAGAGAGAGAGAGAGAGAAAGAGAGAGAGAGAGAGAGAGAGAGAGAGAGAGAGAGAGAAAGTAGTTCTTTACTAATATAAAAAAAAAGCTATTTTTGCACATGAAGGACTTTTCCCTCTTTCTTTGATTTTTTTTGGAATATAGCCCTAATAATGGTACAGTAACACTATATAATCTTACCATACTATATAAACTCTATAATCTTATCACAGAGGCATGATATAATAGTCATGGTGGACTTTAATTATCTGGACATTTGTTGGTATGCTTTCTCTTTCTTTCTGTGTTTTTCTTTTTGTTTCACTCATTCTCAAAAGTTAATCATTTCTTGGCTTGTCTAAATAATAATTTCATTATTTAAAATGTGGACAAATCAGTTAAGGGGCAACTGCTGTTCTAGACCTGATTCTGAGCAGTAAGGAAGGAGTTATTGCTAAAGTATAAATGATGGGAACTTTAGATTGAAATGAGTACTCCATCCTAGAATTTTCAAAAGAGGAGAAGAAAGCCAGATATTGTCTTAAGAGTATACTGTATTTTAGGAGAAAGATATCAAAGAGTTCAGAGGAAACATTGGGAGGGTCCCACGGACTAAAATTTTTCAGGGAAAGACAGCATAGAAGGGATGGGAAATAGTCAGTATTGAAAATCTGAAGACACAAAGAAAAACAATTTGATTGAGGAGGAAAATGGGGAGTACATAGATTTTCTTCAAGATTTAAGCATACATATTGAAAGATGAGTACAACAGGGTGGGATAGTCCTGTAAGAATAGTGTCAGCAGTTTGAAAACTTAGAATTGACTGAGGCTGACAAAGGCTAAGCACAACAAAAAAAAAGTTTTCTTGGGGTTGAGGATGGGGAAAATTGAAGAAAGGAAAGGCTACTAAGGGGTAGGTGAGGTAATAGTAAAAGACAATGGAAGGAAGGCAGAAATACTCAGTTCTTCTGTCTTCTCTACCAAAGAAAATCATTTTTTGGATTGGAAATGACAGAACAAAATTGACTATACGGAATTTATACTAGAGATAAGTAAGAAGATAGGAAGAGAGCACATAGCTGTAAACTTGAAAGTTCAAGAGTTCATAGAACAAATAGAACAAATCCCTTAATTATCTGTGCAGTTTAGATTCAGTCAAAGGGACGTACTTGAGGACCTAGAGGGCTACATGTGGCCTCAAGGCCGCAGATTCACCACCTCTGGTAGCCTGAAGAATTACTGGGGCTATTATAGCTATTTTCAAATATTTCAAAAGCTGTCATGTGGAAGAGGAATGACTTATTCTGCTTTACTCGAGAAGATAGAATTGATATATCTATAAAGATAGAACTTATAGAGAGGCAGATTTTTACTGTAAATAATTTCTAATAATTAGAGATATCTAGAAATGGAATGAGCTGTCTCAGGAAGCAGTGGGCATCCCTGCACTAACGGTGTGATTTTGATTAGGTTTGTCGTAGAGTATGTTTTTGTTCTTCTTGGATTTTTGGCTACTGTGCTCCATTCCACTTTGAAGATTTTTAACCATTCATTTTTTAAGGGTTTTAAATGCCAAATAGAAGTTTCTGTTTTATCCTTTTTTTTTTGGATAAAAAAAATCTTTATTAATTTGTTTGTTTACTTTTAGTTTACAAGATTCAGTTC
Source organism: Pseudochirops cupreus (assembly GCA_028627135.1). NCBI lineage: Eukaryota > Metazoa > Chordata > Mammalia > Diprotodontia > Pseudocheiridae > Pseudochirops > Pseudochirops cupreus. The sequence goes on from JAQQSU010000188.1 coordinate 13,714, forward strand.
CACATTCCCTTAAGTTTTCAAATTTTCTCTCACTCTTCCTCCCACCCCCATGGTGGCATATAATCAAGTATAGGATCTGCAAATACTTTCACATTAGACATTAGTCAGGTTGTGAAGAAGGATTGTAACCGATGGGATGAACAGTGGGAAAGAGGAAGCAAAACCAAGCAAGAAAAAGAGAGCAGGTATTTCGCTTCAGTCTGCATTCAAACTCTGTTCTCTCTAGTTCTTTCTAGTTCTTTCTCTGAACGTAGACATCTTTTTCCATCATGAGTCGTTTGGAGTTGTCTTATAGCCTTGAATTGCTGAGAAGAATCCAGTCTATCAAAGTTGGTCATTACACATACATTGTGTCTGTAATTTGGTACAGCTTTCTCCTGGTTCTGCTCTTCTCACTCAGCATCAGTTCGTATAAGTCTCTCCAGGTAAATAGGAAGTCTGTCTGTTCCTCCTTTCTTATAGCACAATAATATTCCATTCCATTCATATACCACAACTTGTTTAGCCATTCCCCAGTTGATGGACATCCCCTTAATTTCCAGTTCTTTGTCACCACAAAAAGAGCTGCTAAAAATATTTTTGTACATACAGGTCTTCCTTTCACTTCTGTGATCTCTTTGGGATACAATCCTAGCAGTGGTATTGCTAGGTCAAAGGATATGCAATTATTAATAGCCCTTTGGGCATAGTTCCAGATTGCTCTCCAAAACGGTTGAATCAGTTCATAACTTCACCAAAAATGCACCAGTGTTCCAATTTTCCCACATCCTCTCCAACATCTGTCATCTTCCTGTTTTGTCAGCTTAGCCAACCTGACTGGTGAGATGTGGTACCTCAGAGTTGTTTTCATTTGCATTCCTCAAATCACTAGTGATTAGAGCATTTTTCATGTGTTTATAGATATCTTTAATTTCTTCCTCTGAAAATTGCCTGTTCATATCCTTTGACCATTTATCAACTGGGGAATGACTTGTATTCTTATAGATTTGACTCAGTGTTATGGGAATCTGAAGATCTTCCCTGCCCCTAGGCTTTTTGATAGGCTTAAGTGACTCTGAGAACCTTCCCTGATTTGAAAATATACTCTTCCCTCTAATAGGATGAATGTGGTCACCTGGAGCCTGTGGTGGGAAGCTTGTTTTTCAGGAACGCCCACACCTTATTACTTTGTAATTGGGTAGTAGGTCAAGAGGGTTGTGACATTCTCTGATCCAGGAGAAGGCTATACATACCCTGATGTGAGTTTTTGCTTTGAGACTCACTTTGGAAAGAGTTGTGTGATTTGGCCAGATGAGACTCTGGGTAGCCATTGAGCCCTGCGGCTTTGAAAACCCAGATGTTGGTGCTTCCCTCTCTGGTAACTAACTAGGTATGGATGTAATGGTCAGACGGCTGGAAGCCCTGTCTGCTGGTCTGTTTGTTTGTCTGCTTGTAACTTCTGCTTGTAACTTTTGTTTGTATTCTGTTTGTATTCTCTGAAGTTCAGGGTGCTGACTTTTTCCCCTGAAGTAGGTAAATGACATATGTTTGATTAAAGTAAGATTGTTAACCCATTTTGAGTTGCTTTCCTTTAGAAAAGCAGATCTAAGAAGCTGTGCTAGCAGCCATCCTGGGTATGCTAGGATGCTCTCAGTTCTCTGTGTATTTTAGAAATGAGGCCTTTATCAGAGACACTGGTTGTAAAAATTCTTTCTCAATTTCCCACTTCCCTCTTAATATCGGTTACATTGACTTTGTTTGTACAGAAACTTTTCAATTTAGTGTAATCAAAACTATCTATTTTACATTTTATAATGCTCTCTAACTCTTGTTTTTAACCATTCATTTTTAAAACACAACTCAGATTCTGAATTCAGAAAGTTTTTCTTGATGATCCCTACTCAGTAATGACCTTTGCTTTCTCAGACTGGACATAAAATTTTATTTTTATTTTGTTCCTTTTTAAATATATTATGGTTATTTTGCTATCTTCTATTTTCCTACTGGACTGTAATCTCCATGAGAACATAGAATTCCTTTCTGTCTAAACTTTGTATCTAAACATGGTGTTTTATTCACGGTGAAGGACACCAGGAGCTATAAATGTCTGTCTGATCACTTAGCCTTTATGCAACCCTGGGAAAACTACAGCAATTTATGCTTGAATGGTGCAGCAATGCTGGAATCTAAAATCTGATAAGACCTCATCCTATCAGACTTAACGTTGTATAAACCAAAACCAGATGTTCTGATCGTGAAACCTAAATATCTAAATTAAAATGTGTAGTTCATGCTTTGTTGTACTTAAAGGGCTAAAATAATTAGGGAAGTATCACTCTGAACTTAAAAGCTAGAAAATAATGAATTATAAAGTGAGATAGTATGTCCAAGGAACTTTATATAACAATCCTAGCTTTGCCAATTATATCCTATATAAACTAACTTGAATCATCTTAATTTAGGTATTTTTTAGCTTCTTTAAAGTGTGTGTAATTATTTACTTTTTGGAAGAATATTCAATTGAGAATATTTAATAAAAATCATGGTAAAGCCATTAGGCAAAAAATACATTTTAGATATTTAATATTCTTCTTCTTAATATCTTTTTAGGTTAAAAATGTTGAGGAGAGATGGACAAGTGATATTTAGGTTTGATACCTCGCAGTTTTTCCCCACATAATTTTCTGAGTTCACACTGAAGTATGGATATTGATTGGTTATTTTGATTAATACTGGGATAACAAGATTTCTAGGGTATATTCACTTAATCTGAACCAGAAATAAATCTATAAAGTTGGTAAAAAGACATCGAGTCCATCATAATTGAAACTTGAAATATGTTTGATCTTGAGGATTAGGAATATTTGGGCTTGGGGTGGGTCTTGGTCTTAGTTATTCAGGGGAGTGGGTGGTTCTTGATGCCTCATTGCTGTTGGTGGTAGTAAGGCCACTCTGGGCATGGTGTTTCCCTGCCTTGGCTGAGTTCCCATGTTCAAGCAGCAGAGGCTGAACTGGGCACCCTGTCGGCTCTAGTGAGTAAGAGAGCCTACATGGGTAAGTGTGTTGACAGCCAAATGAGGGTGGATAGCTCAGCAGCCATGTGTACTCGGGTCATTCTTTCTGCTACTATCATCTGTGGCTTTGGTCATACAACTTGGCATCTTTGGGCTTCAGTTCTCTCACCTGCCAAATGGGAATTTTGAGCTATATGACGTCTAGGGGTCCAGCCTGGTCTGACTCCTTGTGCCTTTGGAGTCTGCACAAGACATCCTCTGTGATGGTGGAGGATTTATGTCTCCCTTCACAGCAATAAGAATACAACCACTCTTTTTAGCTGTTTTTAGCAGGAAATCTTACTATCACAACCTGAATTTAGAACTAGCTGCAAGTAGAAGTCATCCAGTTGAAAACCTCTCATTTTACAGATGATGAAACTGAAGTCCAGAGAGATGAAATGGCTTATGCAGCTGCTAGTGGTAACAACTGGGCTTTGAAGCATGCTGCTTCTTAATATAAGCCTATGATATTCTTGGGAGAGCTTTGCTCTACTGAGTCATGTGCCTTTTTAGGGGGAGAGGGGATTATCAACACATATAGCAGGGTCTTTTATTCTCTTTCTTTTATTCATTTGTAAATTGTAAATGTCTGTACATTGCAGAAAGTAGATATTTTAATTCTGTTCCTTACTGTTACTTGGGAAAAATAAAAACATTTTATTTCAATTTATTAGCATGGTTTATAAAAGGGGTAAAAATATTGTTATTTTAGTAGGATGACCTTATATTATATGTATCTATTTTTAGGAATATTGTGGACATTTTTCTGGTGATAACACAGCTGGGATTCTGTAGTGCTTACATTGTCTTCTTAGCTGAGAATGTGAAGCAAGTGAGTATTTTTCTTCCAATTATTGAGACAGTTTTCCTCAATTATCTTTTTTTGCCATTATCTTTCCCTCTGTAGAAATTCCATTTTAGTGTGCAAATGTTTTTATTTCGTAGAGAGTGCTACTTCATTGCTTTCCCTTAGGCTTCATTTCTGCAAGTTGGTCTCCAGCTTTCTGAGTTTAAATGATCAGTTAGCTCTTTTGCTTTGTCGTCATTGACTCTTCTCTCTTGTCAGGTCAGAACATAAAACTGATTCTTCTTATAGCATCATAAATATAAAACTGGAAGGGACCTCCCAGGTTATCTAGTCCTTTGGGTTTGGTATCTCAGAGCCCCATACCAGAAGCTTCCAGGAGCATGTTTCTTTGAGTAAACATCTGAAAAGAATGTTGCTAGACTTCACTTGAAAAAGGGAAAGTAAGGAAGTGGACATCAATAGAACTGAAGGATTATTGAATATAAATAGGTACTATCCCCATCAAAGTGTGTCAGTTTTCGGTAGTTCTCCTTTATGTTGGGATATTGTTTCAGGTTGACTCTAAGGGGTCTTCAGCCTTGGTAGAGACTGACTGCCTATTTGGGCAAACATGCCAAGCACTGAAGTTGGAGCTCTACCCAAAAAAATGCCAAACCACATTCCTTTTTAACTGGTAGGTAGTCTTTATTATTATTATTATCTTCTTTTTCCTTCTCTTCTTTATTATTGTCATCATTATCAGTTATAGTTTTACTTACATATTAGGTGCGAAATAAATGTTGATTGATTGACATATGCATGGTGCAGTAGCAAATGCTATATAGAGTAATAAATGGTTTCCCACCTTTTAGATATTTATGATGTAAAGCATAAACATGAACATTTTTATGAAAGGATACACCTTATATAAGATTTTACATATTATATTTAACTGTGTCCTCTTTTAATCTAAAGCCTAACATCCCTAAGTAATAAAGCAGCCAGTTTAGGATTTTCAAATTGGAATGGACCTTTGAGATCATCTAGTCAAACCCTCACATTTTACATAGGAGGAAACTGAGATGCAGACATGTTGGTTATGTGAATTATTTTGCTCTTGGTCACTCAGCTAGTCAGTGATAGAAACACTAGAGCCCTCATTAGCTGTTTCCAAGCCAGTGTTTTTCCTATTGTCATATTTTTTCCTTCAATACATAGAATTACATCTGGATGTGGCTGAGTTACTTTTTATTCAACAAGTTTTGCTCTTCCCAGCCTTATTTCCCTTGTGTAAGCTTTTTGTTACAGTTGTGTCTCCTCCTACACTAGCTATCCCTGTCTTTGTCCAGGAATCCTCACCCAGCTCCTCTTTTTCCTTCACCAGAAGATTTTCTTTAGCCTGACTTTTCTTTGCTAAGGCAATTTTTCCATACTCCTACTGAAAGCATATTGGCCACAAAAGAGCCCTGACCTTCCTTTCTCTGCCTATAATTATAGCAGACATTACTTTCATAACTGAGCTCACCAAGTTATTTGGTCCACCTCGCCTCCCAGACAGAGTTCTGTTGCACCAGGCACTGAAGCTACTCCATCTTTTGGGGAGGGGGGTCCTAGGCATTGAAGCTAGGTTGTGGGGCTGGGCCATGTGGAGGTCCCCAGGGGAAGAAGAGGTCTATGGAATGGTCCACTAAAAGACAGCAAGACCTATCTGTATATACACTCATATATTTGTGCTTTATAAAAGAGTAGAAGACAGTGAGGTAGTCAAATAAAAATAACATGTAGAATGATAATATATATGTACATATGTTAACTTAGTCTAGATCTGTAATTTAATCAGGGAAGTAACAGCGAGTAAAATAACCTCTGCCAATACAAATGGGTAGCTTTTCTGCAAGTTTTAGTGTTAAAGAGTTGCCTATGGCATTAAGAGCTAACGTGACTAATCCAGAGTCATATAGCTAGTGTGTGCCAGGGGAGGGGCCGGTCTCCAGGTCTTCTTGGTCCTGGGTTCCATTCCTGTCACTTGTCATGCAGTTTGCTCCATCACAGTGAACAATAAAAGTCTGGAAGCCTAAATTATTTCAACCTACACTCATCCTTTAAATGGACAAGGTACCTGGGTCACTGAGGTGGAGTTGGTCATAGAACTATAGTGGTTTGGTTTGGGTAAGTCAGCCTGGTGTTGTCAGATGAAGTGACTTCTTATCAATACTACCATACCATACTACCTCCCACATTTTTATATACATATATGTAAATCATTCTATGTATACACACATACGTATTTTGCATATGTGTATATAAGAGCAAGTATATAGGGTGATACAGATAGATAGATAGATGCATGTCTATACACACATGCACAGGGTCTCCAAAAAGTCTTTATATACCGTAAATTAAGACTAAAGGAATGATGGTTTTTTGGAGGGAAGAACAAGTAACTGATTTATTAAGTAAACTCTGTTTTGATAAAGATCAATAGAACCAAAAATGGAAGTGATATTGTCACACAGACCTGGGTAAGAAGAAATAGGTGAGGAATTTGATAAATAAATCACAGACCTGGCATGGCAAAACATCCTATATTAATGATGAGGAGAATTTTATTATATAGACTTCTGCCGGATTTCTCACTGCGCCTAAAACAGAGCAGCTAATAATATATTGGTTGGGAAGCAACAAGAGATCCTGTTATTTTGGACTAATTTTGGCCAAAAAGGAAGTGAGAAGGAAGTAGAACTTGAAGGGAAAAGACCAATCCATCTTAGAACTGGGAATAGAGCTGCAGGAAAGGAAATCCTTTCTCTTTCATGCCTCTTAGATTTGAGAGAGTAGATTTCACAGGTTTAGTGAAACTTTCCAAATAGAGAAAGAGCGGAATCTTCAATATGTAGACCTTTGATCTCAAATTGGCAAAATTCTAGAAGGTATAATTAAAGTTATGGTTAAGGAGCATGTAGAGGTGATGAGAACGTGGCAGTGTCAAGTTAAACTATATTCAACTGTATTGACAGGGTGACTACAATGGAAAGAGGCATTGTGGCACTGCAGCTAGGGAGCTGATTTTGGAGTTAGAAAGAGTTAGGTTTAAGTTCTGTCAATTAAATTTACAAGATGTCCAACAACAACAGATTCACTTACCCAGCTGCCGTTCTCTGAGACTTGTGATCTGTGTGGCTGGTAGTAGTTCCCAAACTGACAGATTCCCAAGTCCTTAATATGTTGATACAGAAATACCAATAAAATACTACAGAAATGGTTTTCCTGCATCCTTGCAGAATGTTGAATAAAGGCTCTTATCCCTTCCTGGGGATGAGAGGGAGAGCTGTGAGCCGGTTAATATTAGAACAGTCAGATGGATTCTCAACTGGACAAACAACTGGATCCAAGGGTGGCAATAAGACAAAGAATAAGCAGGGTTCTTGGAGGAAGGGACACTGTAAGAATCTGGCCTCGGCCTCATGCTGTCTAATATTTTTAATCAGTGACTTGGATCAGAGCTTACCAAATAAATAACAAAAAACCAGGAAGCACAGCTCATACGTTGGAATGACAGAATCAGAATACTGCATGAGAGCACTGTACTGAATCTAATAAATGACATTTAATGCTGACAGAGTGTAAACTGGTTTAAAAATGAGATACAAATATAAGATATCAAATATAAGTGATACAGACATGAGATGGGGGTTTTAGTAGACTGCAGTCTCAGTGTGAGTCACCAGTCAGTGGTTCTAATGCTCTTGTGTACCAGGCATTGTGCTGAGGACCAGGGATGCAAAACCAAAAGTAAGACAGGAGATGCCCTCAAGGAGATTACATTTTTACAAGGGAATCAACATTTACATGTTTAAGTCTATACAGAATATGTGCAAAATGAATGCAAGATAGTTTTGGCAGGAAGGTTAGTTGTAGATGAGGTGGTGTGAAAACAGGGAAGGGATCAGAGTGGACCAGAGACGTGTTGGACAAAAGGGCTGATATGCTCTTCAGCTACTTCAAGACAGACATAGCGTCCAGGACTAGGGAAGTAATATTCCAGTTTCCATGATGAGATGTATCTTGACTGTTGTGGTCAGTTTGGGGTGCCACATTGTAGGAAGATCATTAATTAGCTAGACAGCATCTAGTAGAGGTCAGCCGGGACAGTGAAGGGTCCCATGTTCATGCTATAGACAGAATGGTCAAATAAACTAGGGAGATTTAATCTAGAGAAGAAAACACTTTGAGTCAGGGTTTCAGGGAGTGGTTATGATAACTGTATTCAAGTATTGGAAGGGTTGTCATGTGGAAGAGAGATTGGACTTATTCTCCCTAGGGCAAAATTAAGTGGAAGTTTCCAAGAGGCAATTTAAATATGAGGTAAGAAAAAACTTCATAATTATAGTCTTCCCAACTTGGAAGGGATTGACTGCCCTAGGAGGCTGTGAATTTCCTTTGCCTGGAGTTTCTTCAAGCAAAGGCTAGATGATCAATTGGATGTATTGAAGAAGAGATTCTAGTATAGGTTGGACTACCTGGCCTCTGAGGTCCCCTCTAATTCTGAATGTTATGTGATTTCCTAATTAGGTTTCTGATTGGGATAATTTGTTTATCTGAACTAAGCTTACCTATCTCCATTAATATTACTTATTGAAAAAAAGTTTCATTTCTATAAGCACATTCATAATTCATAAATCATTTTTGGTGGGACCATAACTTGAATTAATATTTGCATATTGGTGCTTATAATAAAGGCGTAAGCATTACCTAATCTTAAAAACAACCTTTTCATAACAGAACTATAAACAGGACCTCAATAGAGCTATTCTTCCCAGTGAGACTATCTCCCATTTTACATATATAGAACTATAAAACTTGTAGATTTAATGTAATGGAGAATTTAATAAAATGTATGTTACTTACAAACTTTAGAACTAGTGACTATTTTTCAATAATTAAAGGAATTGTTCTTTTAAAAATTCAACTGATTTCTATTTATTATGAAAAAAGAGACTTTGTAGAAGGATTTCTTCAGTACGTAAAGAAGTGTGAGAACTTCCAAAACATCATTGGACAGCATAGACAGTCAAAACTGGAAAAAAATTAATTAAAAGTAATGGTAAATAGATTCAACTGTAGGAAAGTTCATGAGGATTTAATAGCAGCTCACTTAGAACTCTCAGGCACCCTGCCTGACTTTCTCACTCCTGTCTCACATTCTTCCCCTCATTTATTCCTCCTTACATTGCAGGTGATGATTCAGAAGCTCTTTGTTTTCTCTTTTGGCCTTCTCTTCTACATACCTCTGCTAGTGCTACTGACTACACCTGAAATACTCACTTTGTTTCACTCTCAAACTACGTTTATTAAACTCTTACCCATTGTTTAAAACTCGGCCATTCAGCCCTACTTCCGTGTTTGAACTCAGAGCAACCGATTTGTACTTCTTTTATGCATTTTCTATATTCTAATTTACGTTATTCTGTGTGTGTATTCATCACCGCTGCTAGATTGTGAACTCTGCAAGGGCAAGGACTAGACCTTATTTAACTTTGTATTTCTCCAGTGCCTAATACAGTGGATTGCATCTTGTAGCTGCTTGTTGTCGGTTATTGTTGTTTGCCCTTTGTTCTCGAAGACATGAAGAAGGTGATGCCGTGACATGCAAGTGAATTGGATTTAAGTGAGGGAGGGCTGTGCAAAGTCACCAGCCTCACTTTCTCCTCTGGAGCCATCTGGGTCCAAGGGCAAGATATAGATCAGGAGGACTGGAGAGGGCCCTGGCCGAAGTGGGAGACCTTGGCCTTTTTAAGCTAAGGTCTTTTCCAGGTCTCGGTTTGACTGAGGCAATGCCCGTTCAGTGATTAAGGCTAGGTAAGAAATGAGATAAAGAATGGTCTCTTTTACCTAGTCAAAAAAAAATCATTCTGGGAGGGGAAGACCCTCAGGGTTTCTGGCCAGAACGACTTACAAGTCATGGCATCACCTTCCTGTATGTGTAGATATAGATATATGTGGATATGTGTGTGTATATATGTATACATATGTGCCACAGATGACATGTGGAGCCAAATATATTTGGTCTATGCCTATACATATAATATATATAAACATATATACATATGGGTACATGTATACCCACACATACATACATACATACATATATGTATATATGTGTGTGTGTGTGTATATATATATATGTATATCCACACATAGATAGATAGATAGATAGATAGATAGATAGATAGATAGATTAACCCAAGGTAAAACATTGAAATGAATACACACACACACACACACACACACACACACATTTTATATAATCAACCACTGATTGTCAAGGGCGCCAAGAATATAAATGGTTGCCTAAATCTGGATCTAGGTATGTCTCTGTATTGTTTTCAGTATGTGGGTTATTTATATAACTATATATTTATATATTTATATATATATATAACTATATATATAGTTATTTATATAACTGTAATATTTATATAATTTATGAGTTTTGTGAAGTAACCCAATACATTAAAAGGAATTTGTGATAGATCCGCTATTAGACATCTTGATGGCTTCTGACTAGCCAGTTTAGCCATCAAAATGTAATGGAAAGCTCACCAGAAAACAGCAGCTTGGTAAATAACCTTAAGGTTTAGAGCAAGTCACTTAACTTTTCTAGATATTCATTTTTTCATTTGTACAGTGATGGCATAAAGACCAAATGATCTCCAAGGTTCCTTCCCATTCCCACATTCTTAGCTTTAAAGTTACGTTCCTTATTGAAGTTTTCTTCAGTAGTATGTAGTTGTAATGATAATTATAGGATTATTGTAGTAAAATGCTTTGCTACCTACAAAGCCCTATATAGTTTGGTTACTTTGCAAATGAGGTAAATAAAAGTAATATGAGAATAAAAGCTAAGTGCTATGAATTAATGTTATTCCTATTCCATTTAAATAATATAGCATTTAATTTTGGAAGGATAATTTGTAAGCCAGAGCTAGTATAGTTTATTGTATGGATTGCTGCACTTAAAGACAGAAATACCTAGGTTCAAATCTCACCTCTCACACTTATTAATTGTGTGACCACAGACAAGTTACTTAACCTCAGGGAACCTTAGGCAATTCTCTAAGGTTTGCTATAGACAAGTTTACAATTTGCATTGGCATATAGAGTTTTCAGATAGGAAATTCTTGTACCCACGAAATCTCTGGTACTTGATAGATTGAGGTGATTCACAGGTTAAACATGGGTTGTGTATTTCATAAAACAGTACATGATTGGTATAGTATTCTTGGGTCCAAAGATTTTAAGAGAGTACAGTTTTAAACTCCAAAAGATCTGTTGCTGTCCATATAGAAATATTCATGATTTCAGTTGTCCATTTTGTTAGTAAGGCATAAAAGAAATAACGGAGAAAAGTTTTTCCTAGTAGTACCAGGACAGGTTTTGAATTTTCTGATTAATGGATCATTTATAGAATCATAGATTCTATCAGTGTTATAAGGGAGCTTGCAGGTGATCTAAATCAAGATTAGAGAGGAAGAGATTTGGCAAATTTATTTTAGTGGTATTTAAATTTAGTGTAATCTGCTTCAAGTAGCATTTTTGTTGAAAATATTTCCGCAATTGTATAGTAATCCTCTCTTATTTCATTGTCAGTGTTTTAGTGTGGGCAGTAAGATGACATTAAATTCATAAGAGTAATTGCTCTTACCAAAAAACCGAAAAATTGTTATAGTAGAAGACTCATCATTTTAAAAATAGTAATTGACTTTTTTTTGTAAAATAGCTTAAATATAAAGCTTAAAAATAGTTTAAAGTGTGGTGTCATACATTGAGTTCCTGATGTAATTATTGAATATAATTTGAAATTATTTGTTTAATAAAATATTTTAAATGGTAGATTATGATTTTTTAAATAATTTACTTTGGGACATTAAATTAAATACTAGAAGAAATAAATAGGCTTTTGAAGGTTGGATTTATGCAATGTTAGTACTCAGCTGCTGTAGTAGATGTATATGTTGCAGATGTGTATCAAGTCTTATTAGAGTTCAAAAGTGTGATGCTTCATGAAGTTTCAAAATGAATGAATCAATTAATCTTAAAAACAATTTTATTGTACTTAATTTTCATAATAAGAAAAAATAATTATTTTTGAAAAAAAATAGTTCCTACTAGAATTAGGAAAAATAGATTTGATTATCTATGCTTCTGGAAGGTTAGTGTTCTTAAAATGATGCTACTATATTTTTGTTCACCTAAAGATTACTAGAAATAATTATTGTACAGGGAACCATAGGTTATTGATTTCTCTGTACCTCCTTTTTGTTATCTTAGCCAGATTTTTTTAATGAGTAAAACTGAGTAGATAATAAAGTCTAAAAAATTTTTTTTCTCTGTATTTTCTCCTTTCTCCCCCTAATCCTGTTATAGATTCATGAAGGAATTTCACAGAAAGTGTTCTCTCTGAATGGTACTGATGAAGCCACTCTGTATGAGAGAAGAAGTGTTGACTTGAGGATGTATATGCTTTGCTTTCTCCCATTTATATTTCTTTTGGTCCTTGTTCGTGAACTAAAGAGCTTATCTGTGCTTTCGCTGCTTGCCAATCTTTCCATGGCCATCAGTCTCATAATAATCTACCAATACGTTATTAGAGTAAGTATAACACATTTTAAACTATTGTGTGTTTTTAATTGTTTCTTCAAAAATACTGTAAGTGACTTAGAAATTATGAAAATATTTTATTATATTTATACCATTCCATTTTTTTAAGGATGGGTTTTGATGATAGATGATTCTACCAAATTTTATTTTTTCCTGACTATTTTATTTCATGATAATAATGAAGGCCTAGATACTAATACCACTTTACTTCAGGTCTCCAGTTACTCTTGACTCAATTATTGCATCGTTTAAACATTTCTTATAACATGTTTCATTTCCACGGAAAAATTATAAGTTGCTTGATAATCATAGCATATATTTTTTCTCTTAGTGTTTTGCACATAAAAAAGCAGAGCTGGAAGGGGCTTTAGGGATTGTCCAGGACAATTTTCTCATTTTACAGAGGAGGACAACACTTAGTAATATATAGTAATATACTGTCTTTTAATTCATGGGTGCTAAGTAAACATTTAAGTGTCATAAAAATTTTGTGTAAATCATAAAGCATTTACCAAATCACATAGCTTCTACATTAGTTTACTTTGTTATTTTACAAAAATATAGCTTAAAAATTGGTAGCAAAAGTTAGATAATGTTTGCACATATATATTACATATGTAATATGTCTATTATATTTTCCCCTTAGCTGGATATAGAAAGTTTGTTGTACTTTAAAAGTATTTCTGTTGGGAAATTTACAGAGGCAAACTTAGGTTATATGTAAGGAAAAACTTGTTAATAATCAGAGCTATCCAAAAGTGTAAAGGGCTGTCTTAGGAAGGGACAGGTTCCCCTCATTGGAGGTCTTTAAGCAAAGACTTGAAGAATGATCAACTGCCATATATGATGTAATGAAGATTTTTGTTCAGGTACAGGTCAAACTACATCGCTTTCTTGAAAGAAATTACATAGGGCAAACCTCATGCCATGGATCTTATTGGATCCATATTGGTTTCTCATGACTTTTTTATCTAAGGACCTCTAAGCATCAACCCATATACTACCTAAGACTCAGTAAGGAATACTTGTACCCAGTTTTAAAGTCCTTGTTGTATTAGTCCCACATTAATATCCAGCTTTGAATTTATAAATTGCTTAAAATCACAAGTTAAGTATAAAAAGCTAGAAAAAACATCCACCTCTTCTAATACCTTTTTTTAGTGTTGTATCCATTCGTTTCAGCAAGTTTTTAAAATTTCTACTGTCTATCTAGCACTGTATTAAATGCTGTCTGGAAACAAGAGTTCAAGACTCTTATGAAAAACAAAACATTTTTAGACAAATTACTTTATCAGTACCAGCACTGCAGGCAGCTGGTCATAAGGTAAAAAAAAATTGGGTCTGAGACAGACCTGTGACCATGTGATAGAGAATAGTCATGGAAGTGGATCAGACTAGAACAGATAATGAAAGCCAGTGGTCAAACTAGAGCACCAAATGAGCTATCTAGATTGATTTTTAATATGAAAGGTTAGGACAAGGCCATAGCCAAGAGACTTGCAAGCCAGATCGGAATAAAATAATTTTAAAATAATAAAATCAGAAGCCAGGTTGACAAGAACCAGGAATACACAGATACTCTAAGGAAGACCTAGATTTAGGAGTAAAGATCCAAGACATTTGTCAGATATTAGAAAGTCCCAAGGTGTAAGGTGTCAAGGAAAGTTGGGAAATAAACCAAAGATGCCAATACCAGTGAGTAGCTTTTTGCCTGAGCTCTAGAGGTTTCATGTTCTTTCTTTAAGATCCAGTTTTGTTATTAGGTACCCTGGATTATGCTGGTAGAAGGAAGTAATTAGAAGCATTTAATTCCCAGGGCAGCTTGTATGGGAAGGGGATTAGCAACTTTTGATAGTTTGAACCTGATAGAATAAGTCTGGTATAAGTGCAGTCGTTTTTTATTGCAAACAAAAATTATTTATTATGTTTTGAAAGACTTAGGAAGCACTAGTAGGTAACTGATTTTGTTCTTTGCAAATTTCATTGGATTGACTAAGAACTCCTATTTGTCTGTTAAAGTTTTTTTGTTTTCAATCACCAGGATATACCAGATCCCCGAAGTCTTCCAGCTGTGGCTGGTTGGAAGAAATATCCACTTTTTTTTGGTACTGCTGTATTTGCTTTTGAAGGCATTGGAGTGGTAAGAATTTATTTTAAAACATTAAGTATTAAAAGGGCTAGATAAAAAAGTATTTTAAATGATCATTTTTAAAAAAATTTTCTTAGTTTAGGACTGTTTATTTCCACATTAGATTATAGGTTTCTTTATGACTACAGGGGGTCAAAGTATAAATATTCCTTCAATATACATACACTATATACATATATAAAATATTTTATATGTATGTGCATATATATGTATGTATACATGAATATGTACATACCTATGTATATGTGCACACATGTACACACATTGCACTAAGTTAGAAGATAAAGTGTGTCTTGTGCAAGGAACAGCAAGGAGGCCAGTTGTCATTTTTCCCAAGATTCATGATAGGAAGTGTAAGGTATTGGAAGACTGAAAAGGCAGGGGGGAAGGCAAATTATGTAGGACTTTTAATGACAAAAGGTTTTATGTATGATCTTGGAGGTGATAGGAAGCCACTGGAGTTTATTGAAATGTGTATGGGGTGGGGATGACATAGTCCAGGACCTAGCAACTAAAGTACTCCTGTGCTATCACTTGACAGAGGACTAGACACTGTTTGTCAACTTCATTGCCCATATACATTTCAGGGTCATAGTTCAAGGGCAGAGATGAGCACTTTTGCTCAAGAGGGAGTGGGAACCCTGAGGGGCAACTGTTTGGCAACTCCTTTGCCTATACTCATTTCCAGGTCATAATTCAAGAAGGAGAGCACCTTCTGTCAAGAGAGGAGTGAAAGCCCTAAAGGCAGTATCACTTCTGAGATTAGGGACCCTAGGAACAGTATCACTTCCAATCTCAAGGAAGGAGGGGCCCTAAGGAGCAGTATTGATTGCAGTCCCATGAAATTAGGGGTCCTTCCTGGGTAAGGACCAGAGTGAAAACTAAGAGAGCAGTGGCCAAACCTCTCCCCAAATCACATCACTTTGGAAACACCAAAAACTTACAAACACCTAGAACTAGTTCTGAAAGCAGCAGCGTGAAAAAGCCTAAAACTTGAGATGGTACCCTTGCCCATCCCCCTTGCGCCAGAAATAGAGTACAACTGTAACATAAAGTTACCAATAAAGAAATAGGGTGGTAAAATGAACAAACAAACAAACAAAAAAAATTGATCATAAAAAGTTACTATGGTAACAGGGAAGATTAACAAATTCAGAAGAAAATAAAGTCAAAACAGCTATAACCACAACCTCAACAAGAATTCCTGGAAAAAGCAAAAAACAGAATTGTCCAAGTGGAAAAAAAGAGGTATAAAACTTTACTGATGAAAATAGTTCCTTAAAAAACAGAACTGGCCAAATAGAAAAAGAGTTACAAAAGTTCACTGAAAGAAAATAGTTCCTTAAAAATGAGAATTGTGCCAAAACAGACACAGGAACTATATGAATATAACATACAAAATACCTTTTATACAAAAAAAGTTAGATTTAAATAATTGAAGTAATATTAAATAATTTTTTTGTGCATGGGTAGGTAAAGCTAATAGAATTTTTTTAAATGACAGTTTTAACTAACTAATCTATTCATGTAATGCCATCCCAATTAAATTACTAAAAAATTATCTCTCTAAGTCAAAAAAATAACAGGGTTCATTTGGAAGAGCACAGGGTCAAGAACTTTAAGGAAACCAGGGGAAAAAGATGTGAAGGAACTAGATTCAGTAGTATCAGACCTTAAACCATATTATAAAGTGAGAGAAATGTTGAAGTGTCAAATAGATAATTTTGATTGTTTTAAATTAAAAATTTTCCTGTATAAGTAAAGTCTATGTAGTCAAGAATAGAGGGGAATACAGAAAATTGGGGGAAAAGCTCTCATAGACAATCTCCCAGATAGAATGTGATTAGGTTGAAATATTGTTGTGGTATAGGAAATGATAAACTGGCAGATTTAGGAAAATATGGAAAGACTTGGGCTTATGAAGGAAGAAGTTATCTGCCTTCAGAGAAGCAGATGACAAGTAGAAATAAGCATAATACGGGTCTTATGTAGATGTGTTTGAGTGTATATGTTTATGGATATCTGTGTGTATGCATGTATATATGTATATGTGTATATATACTTCTCTGTGTGTGTATCTGATTAATTACAGCCTTCAGTGGGACGGGGGGAGTGAGCCCCCATAGGGAGGAAAGGGAAAAAAAGTAAAAAGTTCACAGCAGAGGATAAGAGAAAACATACAGGGAAACAAAGAAAAGATGGAGAACTTTGAAAATAATATGTAGTATTCATTATATAGATTTTATGAAATGTAAATTTATTGCTTTATATTGAATTCTTTCTTATGTTCTGCTGTGTCCATGGCAACTTTTTTCCTTTCTTATTTTATATTTAAGTTTATAATAAATTTAAAAACTAAAGAAATTAGAATTGGGCAAGTAGAAGCTAATTACTCCATGAAACATCAAGAACAATAAAAGAAAGAAAAAAGAATTTTAAAAAATGAAAGAAAATGTGAAATATCTCATCAGAAAAATAACTGATCTGGAAGATGGGGGAGAGAGCATTTAAAAATTGTTGGATTATAGGAAAGCCATGATCAAAAAAAGAGCCTAGGCATCATTTCAAGAAATTATTAAGGAAAACTGTTGCAATATCTTAGATCCAGACGGTAAAATAATCCACCAGTCATCTCCAGAAAGCGATCCCAAAATGAAAACTCCCAGGAATATTATACTCAAATTCCAGAGCTTCCATGTCAAAGAGAAAATATTTCAAGCAGCTAGAAAGAAACCATTCATATACCTTGGAGCTAGAGTCAGGATCACACAAGATTTGGTAGCTGCTACATCAGAGGAACAGAAGGCTTAGAATGTGATATTACAGAAGAGCCAGGATTACAACCAAGAATAACCTACTCAGGAAAATTGAGTCTAATCCTTCAAGGAAAAGAAGAGCAAAGTTAATAAAATAGAGAACTTTCGGGCATTCCTGGTGAAAAGACCAGAGCTGAATAAATTTGACTTTCAAATATAAGATTCAAGAGAAGCATAGGAAGATAAACAGGAAAGAGAACTCTTAAGGGACTCAGTAAGGTTAAACTGTTTGCTTTTCTGTATGGGAAGATAATACATGTATCTTCTAAGAAATTTCTCATTAGAGCAGTGATAAGGATTTTAAATAGAGGGTATAGGAGTAAATTGATTATGTTGGGAAGAAGTTTTTAAAAATGAATGGATGAGAAGGAGGGATGCCCTGGGAGAAATGATAGGGGAGAAGGAAAATGGGGGAAATTATCTCACATGAAAGAACTTTTACAGTGGAGGGGAAAATGGTGGGGGTGGGGGGGTTGGGCATTGTCTGAATTTCACTTACATTTAAATTAGTTTAAAGAAGGAAAATATGTATACATACTCAGTTGGTAACAGAAATCTTTTATCTTACATGCAAGTAGGAGGGAAGGGGAATAAGAGAAAGAAGGAGTGACAAAAGAGAGGGCAGATAAATGAAGGCAGTCAAAAGCAAAACAGTCTTTAGAGGTGAGTTAGGATAAAAAGAGAGAGGGAAGGATAAACAGAAGTAAATAGGATGGAGGGAAATGCACATTTGGTATTCATAACTCTGAATGTGAATGGGGTGGACTCACCCATAAAATGGAAGTGCATAGCAGAATGGTTTAGAAACCAGAGTCTGACAACATGTTGTGTACAAGAGACACACACAAAGTTAAAATAAAGGATTGTAACAGAATCTAATATGCTAAAGTAAAAAAGGTAAGAGTAGCAATCATGATCTCAGATAAAGCAAAAATAAACCCAATTAAAAGAAATAATCAGGGAAACTACATTTTGCTCAAAGTTACCATAGACAATACAATAATATAAAAAGCATTTGCAACAAGTTTCTCTGATAAAGGCCTTATTTCTGAAATAAATACTGAGTAGAGAACTGAGTCAAATTTATAAACATAAGAGCCATTCTCTAGCTAATAAATGGTCAAAGGTTATAAACAAGCTGTTTTCGGAAAAAGAAATCAAAGCTATCTTTGGTCATATTAAGAAATACTCTAAATCACTATTGATTAGAGAAATGCAAATGAAAACATTTCTGAGGTACCACCTCACACTCATCAGAAATGACAAATGCTACAGGGGATGAGAGGGAAATAAGTATATTAATGAACTGTTGGTGTAGTATTCTGCTCCAGCCATTCTGGAGAGCAAATTTGGAACTATTCCCTATAAAATTATGCATAACCTTTCACCAAGAAATAGCGTTACCAAGTCTGTATCCCAAAGAGATGGAAGAAAGAGGGAAAGGACCTATATACAAAAATATTTATGACAACTCTTTTTGTGGTAGCAAAGAATTAGAAATCGAGGGGATGGTTATCAATTGGGTAATGGCTGAACAAATTGTGGCATATGATTGTGATGGACTACTATTGCGCTGAAAGAAATGATGAGGGGGATGGTTTCAGAAAAACTTGGGAAGACCTATATGAATGATGCAAAGTAAAATTAGAAGAACTAGGAGATGATTATACACAGTAAGCAATGTTGTAATGATGATCAGCTGTGAAAGACTTGGCACATACTGTGATCAATACAATGATCCAAGGCAGTTCCAAAGGATTCATGATAAAAAAAATGCTATTCACTTCCAGAGAGAAAACTTATGAACTTGGAGTACAAATTGAATTATGATTTTTTTTCACTTTATTTTTCTTGCTTTTTTTTTGAAATGTGACTAATATGGAAATAAGTTTTGCATAATTTCACTTGTAAAACATAATTACTTCATTCTCATTGGGTGGGGTAGGGGTAGGAGGGAGGGAGAGAATTTGGAACTTAAAATATAAAAATAAAATGTTAAAAATAAATAATACTTTTTTAAAAAAAGAATAAAACAATAATAGGAAAGTTTGAAAGGTGGAAGAGTTTCAAGGTAAAAATAATGAGTTCAGTTTTGGACATGCTGAGTTTAAAATTACAGCACATCCAGTTTGAGATATCTATTAGGCAGTTGGAGATACAAGACCAGATGTCAGCAGAGAGGTTAGAGATGTTTAAGTAGATTTGAGAATCAACAGCAAAGATGATAACTGAATTCACAGGAGCTGATGAGATCACCAAGTGAAACAGTATATAGTGAGAAGAGAAGATTGTTCAGTGCACAGCCCTGGGAGTCACTCTTATTAAGTACGACCTGGAAGAAAATTCAGAAAAGGGGTTGTGTCCTGAAAACCTAGAGAGAAGAGAATATCAATGATAGGAGGGTGAACAATAGTGTTAGAGGCTGCAGAGAGGTCAAGAATGCTCAGGATTGAGAAAAGGCCATTGGATTTTGCAGTAAAGAGATCATCAGTAACTTTGGAGAAAGCAGTTTTTGATTAATGGTGACAGAAGCCAGTGTGCAAAGAGTTAAGAAGAGAGTGAGAAGGGAGGAAGTAGAGGAATCTATTGTAGATGACTTTCTCAAGGAATTTAGCCACAAAAGGTAGGAGAAATAGAGAACAGCAATTAGGCCCTCACCTTTGGGAGTTCACCATGTTGGCTTTAGCTCTACTGTAGCTCAAGCACTCCATCAGCCACAACTCATCCAGGGGCAGACTCCATTACTTTTTCTTCACTTTTCTATACTTTTTCACTTGCTTATCTCATCAGCTGCCATTAGTTTAACTATATTCAGATTACTGCCTGATTATGTAGCTGACTCTAGTCTACCTCCTGAGCTCCAGTCCTGTATGACCAATTGTACATTGAACATTTTATATTAGATTCCTATAAGCATTTCAAACCCAGTATATCCGCTAGTTATAATGATAACAAAAATAACAACTAACATTTATGCTGTGCTTACTATGTGCCAGGCATTGTGCAATTGTTATCTCATCTAAAGCTGGCAACAGCTCTGGGGGATAGATGCTGTTATTAGCCCCATTTTTCAGGTCAGGAAACTAAGGTAAAAGGTTAAGTGACTTGCCTGGAGTAACACAGTTTGTAAGTATTTCAGGTTGGATTTGAACTTGGGTTACCCTGCCTCCAGGCCCAGCACTGCACCACTTAGTTGTCCCTGCAGAAGTCATCTTTAACTTCACATTTTCTCCACAAATCTAGTTATTTTCTAAGTCTTGTCAGTTTCTTTCTTCACAGTATCTTCTGTATGCATTACCTTCTGTACTCCTGCAGACAACAAACTAGTTCAGACCCTTATTTCCTTTAGCCTACTCTGTTGCAATAACCTCTTAACAGCAGCATCCATCCTACTTCCACCCTTAAACCCACCCTCTCAACCATTTCTATATTATACCTACTCCAATCCATCCTCCAAATAGAGGTGCCTAATGCGCAGGTCTGGCTATGTCGCTTGTTCAGTAAACTCCACTGGCTCCTTATTGCTACTAGGGTCAAATGCAGAGTCCTCTGCTTTCCACTTTAAGCCCTTTACAACACAGTTCCTGCCTGCCTTTCAAACGTTACTACACATGATTTCCCTTTATGCAAATTATGACACAAGTACACTTTCCTTGAGGTTCTTCACACATAGTGCTCCATCTCCTATCTCCATGCTGTCCCTCATACCTTCACGGTGCATTTCCATCTCACCTCTGCCCTTTGGAATGCCTTGTTTCTTTCAAGTCTCACCTTAAGTGCCAACTTCCAAGGTAGACATTGAATGTTCTTTTAAATACCCAAAATAGAACAAAACAATTTCAACTACATAGAATTAAAAATTTTTGACACAAATTAAAGCAGTATAGCCAGGATAAGAAGGAAAACGTTCATTGATGAAAAATTATTGGCATCAAATATTTCTGTTTTCACTTGGAGGGATTTTTTTAGGGTTTCTTGTGGAGGAGAGGCAGATTAGAATCTACAGAGCACTGACCTGAGGACAGGAATGTCAAGAGATCACAAAACAGTAAAGTTAACATAGGGTTTTCTTGGAAATGTATTTTTTTCAGAATTCTTTATGTAAAATTGAATGTGTAGTGTGAATTTATGTAAAGTGAGAACTCTGTGTGTGTGTGTCTGTGTCTGTGTGTGTGTATACACACAGTTATTTGAAAAGAGTCACCAGGCTTCATACCTTTTGATGCAGAAATCCACATTGTTAGACCTTGAAGTAAATCAAGGACAAAAAGAAAGGTCACATATATAATAATATTTGTAGTGGCACTTCTGTGGTTGCTGAAACGTG
Organism: Pseudochirops cupreus; assembly: GCA_028627135.1. Classification (NCBI taxonomy): domain Eukaryota; kingdom Metazoa; phylum Chordata; class Mammalia; order Diprotodontia; family Pseudocheiridae; genus Pseudochirops; species Pseudochirops cupreus. Next base: position 35,489 of record JAQQSU010000188.1, read on the forward strand.
GGAACAAAGTGAGTATACATCATTGGAGAATAGTTGATTGGATTGTGATATGTGAATGGAATGGAATATTATTGAGCCATAAGAAGTGACTAATGTGACAGAATTTGGAAGAATTATCAGGAGATTTGTATGAACTGATGTAAAGTAAGCAGAACCAGGAAAACAGTATACTTAATGACTTCAATAATGTATGCAAACACAACTAAAATCAAGTCAAATGATATGTAATTATAATGATTAATATTGGCGCCAGAAAAGAGATTAGATGAAATGTCCTTTCATTCTTTCCTTGGAGAGGTGAGAGACCCAACAGTATCTATACAGTCAGACATGGTCCACGTCAGTTGTTGTTGAGTCATTTCAGTTGTGTCTGACTCTTTGGGACCCCATTTGGGGTTTTTGGACAAAGATACTGGAGGACTTGCCATTTCCTTCTCCAATTCATTTTACAGATGAGGAAACTGAGGTTAAGTGATTTGCTCAGAGTCACACAGTTAGATTTGAACTCAGGTCCTTCTGACTCCAGGACCAGTGTACCACCCAGCTGCCAGCTATGTCAGTTGGTTTCATTTGATTCTTTCTGTTATAGAGGAAGGCTCACTGGGTGAGTGGGTGACAGAGTATGACCAGAAAATGACTGAAGAAAAAAAGAAAAGGCATTAGTAAAATTGAAAGTGAAGTCCTGTGCTGTGAATCAGGTTACCTGGGTTCTAATTCTGAATCTATAGCATTGGTAAATAATTTCATTTTTCTTTACTTCAGTTTCCTCATTTATAAAATAAGTGGATTGGACTTAAGACCTCTAAGGTCTTCTTCACCTCTAAAATTCTATGATTTTATTATGAATATCTTTTTTTTTAAATCTCTCCCCATCCTCAGGTACTCCCATTGGAAAATCAAATGAAAGAAACAAAACGCTTCCCAGAAGCATTGAACATTGGCATGGGGATTGTTACTACTCTGTATATAACATTAGCCACCCTTGGATATATGCGCTTTCAAGATGAAATCAAAGGCAGCATAACTTTAAATCTTCCTCAAGATGAATGGTAGGTAGACACATACAATTTTTGCTCCATTTATTGTGATTTAAATACTGATGTAAATTAGTTATATTTATAATTTGATAAACATGAACTTTCACTTTAAAAATACATTCTTTGTCATTTTTTCTTTTCAATTTGACATACATTTCATCATTTTCAACTCAGTATAGAAAGATAAGAAGTTTTGATTATGACTTATTTTTGCATATAAAGAAGGAAAATATTTTAATTTGAATACAAAGTAATCAAGAAGTAGGACTTTGACATATGGGGAAAGAGTTGGGATCATAGCGGGAGCCAAGTAAATCTTGTTTGTTCAGAGCCTGAACTAACTAGTGGAGAGGGACTGCATATTTGGTAGGAAAACAGAGAAAACAGCAGAACTGCTGCCACATCTTTACTGATTTTTATCAATAAGATTGAGGACACCCTTTTAAAGCTAATTATTATAGATGTGATCTATGGAAATATATCTCCTTTGAGTACTATGGAAAAATAGGTTGTATCCCCCTGCCGCCATTACCAATTAATGGCTTCTATTACCATTGCCAGTAAGGACACTTTTGAACCTATCTTCCACCGTGGCTTCAGTTCAGCAAACACAGTAGGTGGAGTTTACCATGTGTAAGACACTGTTCTAGGTGCAGTGGTATAAAGAAAAAAGAGGACAGTCCTTGCTCTCGAGGAGCTTACGTTCTCCTCTCATCATAGCAAAGAGTAGTAAAGAAACAATGCTACTCTTTCTGCTTCCATGTGCAAATTGTCTTTTTGATAAGTGTCTTTTTATTGTTGATTATTTCTCTGCACATTTTTTCTTCTGTTCACTTGCTTTTTCAGATTGATCCTCAATAGCACACTATTTAATAAGAATTTGTGTATATTATTATAACCTAATGTTTTTCAAATTGGGAGAAAGACCACCTTTAACAATGTAGATTTTTCATCCTAAGAAAGAATCATAGTAGATGTCAAAATATAAAAATAGAAACAGGTGGTTTGGTTTTTTTTAACTTAAGATTTATATCATCTTTAGACACAAAGTATTTCATATCTTGAAATACTGAATACAAAGCCAAGAGTTCCAGAAATTGGAAAGCTTTGAATGTACCTTATGCAAGGTACTAGGGACACAAAAATGAAAAATAGCACACTACCTGCCTTCAGGGAGCTTAGAGTCTGCTGGCTGTGCAGGGTAAAGGGATCTATGATATTTACACAAGTGTAAATTGTGATAATAATAGATGGTAATAAGGGCAAAGGAGAGATACAAAATGCTATAAGCCAGAGATTGCATTTTATATGATGATTAAACTTTGTTCAAATATTTTTGACAGGTTGTATCAATCAGTGAAAATTCTGTATTCCTTTGGGATTTTTGTGACTTACTCAATTCAGTTCTACGTTCCAGCAGAAATCATCATTCCAGGAGTCACATCCAAATTTCAAAATAAATCAAAGCTAATCTGTGAACTCATTGTTAGGACTGTCTTAGTTTGTATTACCTGTAAGTATAAATACATATTTTAATTAAATTATTATATAGACATTAATCCTTTACATTTTAATATTTTTTTCTATAAATGAGAATTTTAGGATATCTGAAATAATTTCATGATACTAAAATTATAAATCAATACTTCTATACTTAAAGCCAATTCAAAAATGCCATCTTAACCTTTTCATCTCTTATGGGCATTTTCATTATATAGTAATTGTTTTTACTTGTCTAACCATTGCTATTTTACAAAGAAAGCGGTTTTACTCACACTTAGGCTTTTGGTTTATCATAACAAAATCATTACTCCTTTGAGTGCTGCCTGAAAATGAATATAATATCTTTATAAATTTATTTCATTATTATTTCTTGTTTTTAAGCTTTTTATTGCCCTAGTAATTACAGTAATACAAAAAAAATCCCTTCAGCTTACATTTACATTGTGCTTTAAGGTTTACAAAGTCATTATTATTTTATTTTTCACAGCTACTTGCTGAGTCAGGTACTACGAGTAGTATCCCTTTTATCTACCACTTAGGTTCAACCAAGTTTTGACAGCAGCCCAAAAAGCTAATACAGCCGTAGGCTGCGGATGATATATAGCTTCTGGGAATAGGGTAGTCAGAGTCCCACTGTACTCCCACCTTATCCAAGAAATTGCTCTCTCTTTTATCCTCATCCTCTCTTTTGTCTTCAATCTTCTCCTGTCTACTGACTCTTTTCCAAATGCCTATGAACATGTCCATTTTTCCTTCATCCTCAAAAAACTCCTTTGATCCATCCATGTTCACTCTCATCCCATGTCTCTCTTACCTTTTGTGGCTAAGCTCCTTGAGAATGCCATCTACCACAAACACCTCCATTTCCTTTCCTCTTACTTTCTCTTCTTAAGTCTCTACATGCTGTTTTCCAAACTCACCATTCATCTGAAAGTGCTCTCTCCAAAATTACTAATGATCTCTTAATTGCCAAATCTAATGACCTTTCCTTAGTCCTCATTGACCATGACCTCTCTTCAGCCTTTGATGCTGTTGATGACACTCTTATCCTTGATACTCTCTTCTCTTTAGGTTTTCAAGACACTATTATTTTCTGGTTCTCCTACCTATCTGAGAGCTCCTCAGTCTCCTTTTCTGGATTTTTCTTCAGGTCCTGCTAGCTTACTATGGTTATCCCCCAGGACTCTGCCCCAAGCCCTCATCTCTTCTCCCTCTATACTATTGATCTCATCAATTTCCATGGATTCGGTTATCATCTTTATGCTAATGATTCTTAGATCTACCTTGAGCATCCTTAATCTCTCTGCTGACCTGCAGTTTGTGTCTCCAGCTGCCTGTTGGGCATCTCATATTGAATGTGTTGTAGACATCTCAAATGTAACATGTCCAAAACTGAATTCACTATCTCTACCCCTGAACCCTCTCTCAGTTTATGTTCAATCTCTCCCTGCCTATTGGCTGCTTCTCTGCTGCCTGCAAACATGCCCATGTGTCCTCCATCTTCAGAAATCCTTCATTTGATCCATGTCTCCCCACTATCATCCCATAACTCTCTTATCTTCTTTGGCTAAATCCTTGTGAAGGCTATTTACAGTAGGTGCTTCCACTTCCTCTTGTTTTTACTTGGCAGTCTGGCATCTGACCTCATCATTCAATCCAAACAGCTCTCTTCAAAGTTACTAATAAACTCTTAATTGCCAAATCTAGTATCTTCATATGTAGCATCTCACACCCAGGGGGAGGTAAATTTTCTCGTCTCTTCCAGGGCCACCAAAACATTATTATTATTGCAGATATTCCTATACAAATAGGAATACAAAAATTTCTTCCTGTCAGTCTTCTTAGGGTATTAAAAAAAGTAGTGGAATTGATGGTCAGAATATAGGAACATTTTTTAAAATATAAATTAATTTATTTATTTTCTTGTTTACATCATTCATTTCCATGAGATTTTGAGTTACAAATTTTCTCCCCATGTTTCCCCTACCCAACACCTCAAAACAGCCATCCTACTGTGTAACTCCTCCCCCAATCTGCTCTCTCCTATGTCCTCCTCCTCGCCCCTCTGACTTTCCAGTAGG
>JAQQSU010001880.1:0-14849 GCA_028627135.1 Pseudochirops cupreus
CAGTTCCAAATTGTTCTCCAGAATGGTTGGATCAATTCCCAACTCCACCAACAATGCATTAATATTCCAATTTTCCCACATCTTCTCCAACATTTATCCTCTTCCTGTTTTGTTGTGTTAGCTAATCTGATAGGTGTGCTGTGGCACCTCATGGTTGTTTAATATACATTTCTCTAATCAAAAGTGATTTAGAGCATTTTTCATATGACTATAGATAGCTTTAATTTATTCATCTGAAAACTGCCTGTTCATATTCTTTTACCATTTATCAATTGGGGAATGACTTGTATTCTTAAGATTTGACTCATGAGAAATGAAGCATTTATCAGAGACACTGGCTGCAGAAATTATCTCCCGGCTTTCTGCTTCCCTTCTAATCTTGGTTGCATTGGCTTTGTTTGTGCAAACATATTTTAATTTAGTGTAATCACAATTTTCCACTTCACTTTTCATAAAGTTCTGTCTTGTTTGGTCATAAATTCTTCCGTTCTCCATATTCGTTGCTCTCTTAAATTTGTTTATAGTTTCACCCTTTGTGTCTAAATCGTGTACGCATTTTGACCTTATTTTGGTATGTGGTATAAGATGTTGGTCTATGCCTAGTTTCTGCCATACTATTTTCCAGTTTTCCGAATAGTTTTTGTTAAATAATGAGTTCTTATCCCAGAATCTAGAGTTTTCTGGTTTATCACCTAGTAGACTACTATAGTCATTGACTACTAGATCTTGTGTACCTAACCTATTCCACTCATCTAACACTCTATTTCTTGGTCAGTATGAAGTAGTTTTGATGACTGCTGCTTTATAATACTAAGAAAAATCTTTCAAAGCACATAGCGTGGTGCCTGGCACATAATGGGCACTTAATAATTATATACATATACATATATTATACATATATATATATATATATATATATATAAACACATTTTTTTTTCTTTCCTTCTTAGAAGGAAGTTAGGGAAAGATAAACTTGGAGGCTTGAAGAAATGATGCTTCTACAGGAGGGACTAGATTAACTAGGAAGAGATTTATATTCCATTAGATAAAAGCATAGAGGTTAATTTGTTGTCTACATGGAAGAAGAAAATATTCCTGTAATTGATGTTGATTTAACCTGAGAAATAGTTTCTCTATCAGAGCATGTTGTCTGGAATGATGGGATTCATAGTATGAAGCACTTTCATACTATCAGTTGAGATTTTCGAGAGAAAGGCACATAAGATAAGAATTATTCTGTTCACATTTAGGTGCAGTTCTACCTAAAAGTAGAACCAAAAATAAGAATTTGGAGAGTTGGTTGCAGGGAAAATCTTGAGGCAATATCTCTGATTTTAGACCCAAGGTCCCAGGTTAGGAATGGTGGGGGAAAACCCTAGAAAAATGTTGCATGAGGGAGAAGGGGTAGAGACAGAAGGTCCAGGAGACTGATAATACATGTTGGGGGAGTGAGAAGGGCAGAATAGATCACCCAAGATGCAAGAAGAACTCGGGAACCCACATTTGGAAACCACATGGGTAATTTTGGTGGGAGTTTCAAAATCAATCCACTTTCCATTTAAACAGGTGGTATATAGTGCAAGCCCTACTCACACACACACACACACACACACACACACACACACACACACACACACTTATTGAGTTTAGTCCTAGCAGGGGAAGAGAATGGGATGCAGAGGAGACAGAAGTAGGGATGGATATGTCAATCACAAGTGTATGGAGGTAAGAGGAGGTTAGCACTTGAATGGTTAGGCAGGTCCGGCAAAGGAATGTGGATAATTGCATTACAAATGTGAGAATTTCAGAGACCCTTAGAGGTGGTAAGAGATAAGTCTCTTGGCTCAAGATGTCAGTTTCCAATCCACCTTTGGGTTAAGCAATAAACATTCTGCCTAGTTGCATTTATGTATAAACCTGATTACATTTCTCACCCCACTCCCCACTCCCCACTCTTCAACTGTTGTGATTTTGCAGCTAAGGACATAAGAGCAGAAGGATCTTTTGGGCTGTGTAAGCATTCCCTATAAATATATAATTATTTTTTTGTAAGTAAAATCATTTATGATTTTTTAGTGGGGCTGTACAAATGGTTGAGAACTAGAAACATTAGTTAGTCCAATACCACTTCATATGAACAGACTATGGCTATCATGATATAGACCTGGAAATTTGATTGAATTTCTGAACTGATGCAGAGATACTTTCCATAATGATGCTAAACATCAAAACATTGAAACCCGTACCTATATAATATGTAAAAGTAGACATTAAATGCATAATTCAGTGAAGAAAATTGGGAGAAAATGTCATTGTTGTAAATTGTGTCTTTATTAGTTTACCTTTACTCAGTTACTGGTTTTAAAGTTCCTTGGAGACAGGAACAAATTAAATATCTAATATGGATAGTCTGGATGCTTAATAAAGAACATCCACTCAGTCAACAGATATTTATTATTAATTGAGCATATACCTAACTTTTAAAATGTGTGTGAATACATATATATTTATACATGTTCACACACATATGTATGCAAGTGTATATATAATGTATGTATATATGTATGTATCTACATTTACCCCATATCTTTCTAACCCTTTGAGAAAATCATCTCTTATTTAAAAATAAGTGGAATAAACAAAAGAGGAAGAGGGCAAAAAATCTTCAAAGTCAACCAAGACATCAAAAAAGTACTTTTATATATGCAATGTTTCATAGAGGTGGACGGACCCTTTTCCCCCAACGCTATATGAATGTGCCATACTTTGTATAACCAATCTATGGACATTTACTTTAAGACATGATCAAACAAATCTCACCTCAAAGGTAAGAAAATTGCTATTAAAACAAAAAAAAAAAAACAATCTTAGGAGCCCTGAAGAACTGATCTCCCAGACAGAAAATATGGCAAAAGGCAATTTTCATGGTTTTCTAGGACAATTGTCCATATAGGCTAACAAGAAGAATGACAGAGAAGTGAGGATTTTACTTCCACTCTACATGGAGAGAACAGAAAATTTTGAGTGGAACTAGAGAGATTGTACAATACCTGTACCAAATAATTATTGGTACAAGTTGATATCCTTCCTAAAGGAATAGGTGAAAGGGCTCAAGTTATGCTTTTCAATTCTCTAGGTTATCCAGTAGAATAAAGTTGCCCTTTAAAAGAAAGGAAGAAATGCTGCAACATAAAAAGGAGGGGATCTTAGAGGAGAAAAGAGAAACTTGACGCTACTCAGGTGTTTGGAAGATGGAAAAAAAAAACATGAAATACACAGGGAAGGGAATAAGAAGAATCACTAAACAGGTTCTTCCATAATAGGTAGAGGAGGTACTTGAACTGCCCCCAGGAAAAAGCAGTTATGAAATAAGCATGGCAGCCAAAGAACATGTCTGTTTTCTCAAAAAGAAGCCTAAGAAGTGAAGTTGTCATCACTTAACAGGTAGGGACAAATGCCTTATTACTGGAATTTATTACCTACTAAACCCACTAGTCCTTGTGTCAAAGAACTTTGAGAAAACAACAGCCTCTTTTACTACCAAAAAAAAAAAAACAAATAGATGAATACCAACACCTAGCATCAACTCTTTCCATGAGTGAATGAATCAATATAGGAATGAATGAATAAAAAGGGATTTATTAAGTCCTTACTATGTGCTAAGCACTAGGATACAGATACAAAAGCAAAGACATTTCCTGTCCTCAAGGGGCTTACATTTTGGTAACAGAAATGATATATTTAGGAGAGTGTTAGTAGGGGAGAATTATTTTTACTTTGACAGTTATAAAAATTATGAGTAGAGCCACAGATGAGTAGATTCATACACCTCCCTCCCCCTTACAGGAATAATGGCAGAGTTAATTTTATCACGATTCATGATTCCAGAATTGGGGAAGTGGGAAAAGATGAACATGTAGTATTAACACAGTGTATAAGACACCACGTATAAGACACGAATGGAAAAGAGACACAATAGCTAGGGCCTTTCGTTCTACCATTTTTCTTGGAATGAGTCTGGATGCCTGCTTACCCCAGGACTGACTTCCACAGGTGAATGTAATACCTTACCTACCATGCCAATAAACAATCTAAGAAAATATTACCATGTTATTTCTCTGTTACCACTGAATCTTCAGATAAGTGTAAGCTATTGTTAATACCCAGGCACTCTACCAGCACTTATTCTTCCTTTGCTTTCACTAAACCCAGTAAAATCTAGCTCTTCTCTGGAACTAGGTTAAGAGTCTTTCTCACCCCAGGACCCACTGTTATATATAAAGCAGTGATTTCTCTGCTTAGTTTATTGAATTACCTAAAAAAAAAATAACTCTTGGTGCTTAGTAATTAATGGGACCCAGATAGAAGGTTCTTGCCATGAAGACCTGGCTTCTCTGGGCTTCCAAGAGCAGAGCCAAGATAGTGGAGTAGAGGAAGCACTCAGCCAAGTTTTCCCAATATATCCACAACAACAACTTAAAATAATGTCTCAAATCAAATTCTGAAGGGGCAGGGCCAACAAAAGATCAGCGTGAACCATTCTTCCAGCCCTAGCCAACTTGGGAAGTCAAAAAGGACATATGTGACATGACAATGGAGGTTGACCAAGAACCAAAGTGGATGTAACAGGAATGGTGGAACTAGGTGGTGGTGACAGAAGCAGCAGCAGCTTCAGAACCTCTCAAGCCAGAGATAGTAAAAGGATCTAGCAAGTGGTGAGAAGAGATTATAGAGGACCATCTTTGCTTCCTCTCATAGGACCAAGTCCTGTTTGGCAAATCCACTGCCTATACCAACTTCTGGATTACAGTTCAAGGATGGAGAGGAGTATTTTCAGTCAGAGGGGAGCAGTGGCACTGAGAAAAATATCTCTTTTAGTCACAAGAGATCAGTGACTTTGAGGAACAGTATCCATTCTGGTTCCAAGGGAGAAGAGGTCTTAAGGGGGTTCTTTCATTCTTTTTTTTGTTCTTCCCTCCTTTCTTTCTTTCCTCTTTCTTCTTTATTTCATTCATTTTTTTCGAGTCCTCTTGTACAAAATGACTAATATGGAAATGTTTGACGTGATTGTACATGTATAACCTTTGTCAATTTGCTTTCTGTTGAGAAAGAAGAGGGGCTGCAAGAAGGGAGGAGTAGAATTTAAAACTCAAAACCTAAAAAAGAGTCTAGAATTGCTTTAACATGTATTTGGAGGAAAATAAAATAGTATATGCTAAAAATAAGACAAGTTTGAAGAAAAATTATGTCAAATTTCACAATTATGGCTAGAGAGAGAATTTGTAATGACACAAGGGATAGAGACAATCATGAAAGATATAGGAAATAATGTTGACTACATAACATTATAAAAAACTGGTACATGATTTTGATGGAATATTGTTGTATTATAAAAATAATGAGCATGATGGTTTCAGGGGAAAAAAATTGAGAAGTCTTATATGAACTGATACAGGGTGAAGTGAGCAGAACCAGGAGATACTGTGCACAGTATCAGCAATATTATGATGATCGACTGTGAAATACTTAGCTACTCTGATCAAGACAATGAGCCAAGACAATTTCAAATTACTCATGATGAAAAATGCTATAAACTCCAAAGAAAAAATTGATGAACTTTGAGATAAGATTGAAGCATATGTTTTCCACTTTTTCTTATTTGTGGTTTTTTTTTTCCTTTTACAACATGGTTAATATGGAAATATCTTTTGAATGATTTCACAAGCATAATTGATATCATACTTCTTACCTTCTCAAGGCATGAAGGAGTGGTGGACTGGAGGGAATGAAATTGGAACCCAAAATTTTTAAAAATGAATGTTAAAAATTTAATGTAAAAAAATATAATGAAATATTTAATGAAACAAATAACAACAATTAATGGCCTGGCCTTCAGACATCAAGCCTGACCAGAATCTAGTGATTAATACACATGCAAGTTATCATCTGTGTGTATTTCATTCTTTGTTATGTCAGGATGAGTCAAAGGGGCTGGAAGAAATGTGTCAGTTGTTCTTTCCATGAAGATCTAACCACCAAGTAGTTTCAGAAACAAAAGACTTACCTGATCTTCCTGCTGATTTAATTCTGTCTTCTACATTCACAACACATCTCTCTCCAGGCCTTTTAACTTTCATAGAGGGCTCAATTAAAGCCTCATGAGCACAATCACAGTACCCTCCCCCCAATTAGATTCTAGGAATCCAAGTACTCCCTTCTCTAATTCATCATCCACAAAATTGTTCAATTACCTTCCTAAGGTTCTTTTCTGACCTTGTTTTAAACTTCAGTATTTCTTAACTTAGGGCCCACGTACTTATTTTAATAAGTGTATTTCAATATACTTGGTTGTCTTTATAATCCTATTTTTTTATTTTATGAATTTCAATGCATTTTTCTATGAAAGAATTCTTAGGCTTCACTAGACTGAAAAATGACTCTATGACACACAAAAAATATTAATAACCCATGCTCTAGGATGACATTTAAAGTCTCTCCACAATCTAACTCCAAATTCCCTTTCTAGAATTATTCCATATGATCCTCCTTCACACTCTACATTCCAACTAAACTGGTCTACCAATTATTCCATGAACTTGCAATTCTATCCCTTATGTCTTTCTATTCCCACAGGCTGTCTCCCATAGGAAATCACTTCCTTCTCATATCTATTTCTTAGAATGTTTAGTTGCTTTAAAAGGTTAGCTGAGCTGTCACCTCCTTTATGAAACATTTCCTGATCCCCCTAGGTATTACTACTCTCCCTCTCCTGAAGTCATCTTGTATTTCATTATTTTTTTGAAGAAATTGTATCACCCTCCTGGTGAGCTCCTTTAGGGCAAGGTCTGTTTGGTTGTTTTTGAATACCGAGGGATGAGTACAATGTCTTTACCTACTGGGTGCTTTATAAATATTAATGGTTCAAATAGAATATGAATCCACAGGTGTCATCAGGGAAAGCTTGTTCAATAACAGAGGAAGGAGAGAAAAGGAGTGGCAGTTGTTGGCTCCCTGCTGAGGGATATTAATGTAGCTATTTCTTGATATGATATGAATAATAGAGAGGTTTGCTGTCTCATTGGAGCATATATCTATATTTAAACAGCAGGGGCTCTAAGTTCAGGATCTTGGAGAACACCATGGTAATGAGAGCAATACAGCCACAAAAAATAATGCTATTAAAACAATAGGAAGGATAAGTAAGTGGGAGTTTATACTTCCAAAAGCAGGTGGATGCCCTGATAACATCCCTACAGAACAAGCTGAACAAATGGGGAGTTCCTTGCATCATGGGTTTTATCTGAATAGAAACCTCACTGGGATAGGCCTGAGTAATATTTTTACAGTAAATTAAGATTACTATGAATGACACAGCTCAGTAAAAGTCTCTTTCACAATAGATATTGACAAATATTTTAGCACTTGGGTGTTATATAACACATTAAGACAAATAAGTAATTGATTATGCCTAGAGATGACTAGGTCTAGACAAGGATCACTACAAATGAATACAAAATTCTAAAATGAATAAAATTCTTGTCTTTACATCAATAATATCTCCTATATAATTCCTCATTGAATATTTGAAAAAAACCTCTAGATTTATTCTATGTTAAAAATGACTTATTTTGGGTGATCATGTGAAGATAGATGATACTTCTAAAAGGAATCTAAAAGCACTGCTAAAAATTATGAATTCATGGGAAAATAAAATGAAATCAGACTTCACAAAAGATGAAGAGAAAATAAATGTTGGAAATTACTATACAAAAATCATATTCCAATGTAGCAAAAAATGAAATGGATTGGTGAATATTTATAAAAATATCAAATGCCCATATTAACAGATTAAGAAATAGGGGGTTTAAATAATAATAATAAATAATAATAATCATCTCAGAAAAATAAATTGGACAAGTCATAATAAATTCTTAAAGAGTCTAGGTACCAACTTACCAAGTTAATTCTATCAAAATAATAAAAGAAATGGTTAATATTTATATTACATGAATTCTTTGTAAAAATAAGGAAGGCACATTAGTAAATGTCTAAAAGAAAATAAAAGTGATTCTATTTCTCAGTCCTGGAGAGATAAAGCAGAGAAAAAACTATAGACCAATATCATGAATGAATATTGATATAACATGTTAATAAGATTATTGACCATGCTCAGATTTAATTTTTATCAGGAGTGCAGAGATGATTCAATATTAGAAAATATGTAAAGAAAAATCCATATAAAATATGTAAAGCATTTAACAAACTAACAAACTCCATAAAGGTCAGTTATAATTATAGAAAACATTAGCAAAGTAATAAAATAACATGATAATGATCACATAAATTTATAAAGACAAATTTAACAAAATAGAGAACTCAAAAATCCTTCAAAGCGTAACAATAAGACTTTTCTGTCTATGATAAAAAGCAACTAATCTAAGAACAAGAGCTAGCTGATTTGTAATGAAGAAAGACCAGAAGCAAAAAGCTATGATTTCCATTGTCATCACTATTATTTGATGCAGTTCTAGAAATGCTACCCACAGCAATAAAACAACAAAAAGAAATTTTAAAAATAAACATAAGAAAAAATTCACCCTTATCTCTTTAGAGATGATATCATACTTTAATTAGAGACTCAGAGATTAAATGAAAAAAAGTAATTGAAACAATATTAGTAAAGTCGTTTCATGGAAATAACCCACAAAAATCATCAATTTTGTGCATATTGCTAACAAAACTCAGAGGGAGATAGAGGAATTCCATTCAAAATATCTACAATATGTATAAATTATCTAGGAACCTATGAAGATGCACTCAGTTACATGGGATCAACTCAAAAGAGTTAGCTTATATTTATCTTACATTAAGAAAAAGGACCCATATTTATAGTAACTATTTGTGTGTGCCTTCAGCAAGTAACTGGAAATTAAGGTGGATCCCATAAATTTGGGAATGTCTGAACAACTCATTATATATGATTATAACAGAGGTCTATTGTGCCCTAAGAAGCGACTGGAGGGAAACCTGAAGAGACTTTGATGAATTGATGAGAACAAAACTAAAATAAAAATGTTTACAATAACAACAACACTTTAAAAGACTTAAGAAGTCTGATCAAAAACAATAACTGCTCATGATTTCTGAGGACTTACGATAAAATGTCATGTCCAGCTCCTGACAGAGAATTGATGGACTCAAGGTGCAGAATGAGAATGCAGACAAAGACAGTGAGGAAATCCGTTTTCCTTTAATGTGAATATTTCTTACAAGGGTTTTCTTTTTTCTTTTTTTTTCCCAATGGGAAGGAGGGGAAAATAGGTTTGTTTTATTCATAAGATAATTAGAAAAAGGAAAAAGAGGCAAAGAAGGGTGAAACATTCTTTAGATTAAAATCCATGAAATGCTTTCTCTTTTTTCCTCCTCTCCCTAGGAAGCAGGTCTCATTAATGTCTAATTAATAATCTCAGCTCATAACACTCCTTTTCCCACCACATAGTCTTTGCACAGGTCATCCCCAATGCCTTCAATAATCTCTTCCTCATTTCCATATTTTCTAAGCCCTAGCTCCCTTCATGACTGTCCTTAAGTGCCCCCTTCAAGAAGAGGCCTTTCCTGATTCCCCCTCTTGTTAGTGCACACTCACTCTAAAATTATCTTATATTTATGGTATATATACTTTGTGCAGAAGGAATCATGAAGAGTCAGAAGTGACTGAAATGACTCAACAATACACTTTGTATGTATTTATGCATATGGCTGTTGTTTTCCTTCATGAACTCCTTCAGGACAGGGACTGTTTCATTTTTGCCTTTTTATCCCCAGTGTCTGGTATAGTGTTTAGGACAGAGTAACATAATTAATGCTTGTTGAAATTAACTGAACTAAATGAAGAAAGATTGGAATGAATTTAAAAACCACAGGTCCTAATGCTTACTTTGTTTCCATCCTATAACTCAGAGTTCTAGTTCAACAAAAATCACAAGGAGTTCTGATTTGTATTCCCTATATGCATATGCTGCCCTCACCTCCACAAAGAAAATTATATAAATTTACCAAATTTGACACATTTCAAATACTAGCAAGGTTATACTTAAGATTTTGCAGGTTAGGCTTCAGAAATATGGAAACTGAGAATTACCAGAAGAGCACACTGGTTTTTGAAGAAGCAGAGAAACTAAAGACCAAATTGTCAACTTTCACTGGATTACTAAAAAATCAAGGGAATTCCAGAAAACATGTACGTAGTGCTTCATCTACTACACTAAAGATTTCATGTGGATCACAAATTGTAACAAATCTTTAAAGAGATAGGAATGAGGGTGGAGCCAAGATGGCAGAGTGAAAGAAGAGCTCATCTGAGCTCCTCCATGAGTTCCATCAGTAACCTCTAAAAAATGAATCTGAACAGATTTTAGAGTGACAGAATCCATTGGGAGACAGATTGTGGCAGATTCCCAGTCCAGGAAAGTACACACGTAAGACTGGGCAGGGGGAGTGCAGAGCACACAGGCAGACCTGAGAGCAGACCACAGCAGAGTGAGAAAGAGCCCCAGCCTCACAAACTTCTCACCTCAGAATGGCAGATCAGTTTGGAGCTGGACAAAAGAAAATGTAGGGCCCATGGAAGTGACAGCAGCTTTTCCTGGGGCTATCAGCCCACAGCCTGAGTGTTTGAAAAAACACCTACCTGAACTTCTGGTAGCTGAGATTGCAGAGTAAACCCCAGCTGCTCTAACTCCCCCTCCCTGACCCTGAAAAACCAGAGATTATTGCCACAGTGTAAAATCCTGAAATAGTAGAAGCAGCAGGCTTGGGAGTCCTAGAGGAAGGGTATGACTAAATCTGTCTCAAGCCTGAAGTAAAGGACAGGAGGCATCCTAACAAACCCCATGTCAGCTGACCAGTGAGAGATTCTGAAGCCAAGGGAAAGAGGGTGGATCCAGCAAGCACTAACACCAGAAGCCCAGGTATGCCTTAGCACAATCAAGGAAATCTGCAGACACCAGCATGGCAGGCTGCCAGCTGCTGAGCCAGTCCCAGCTCTAGCCCAGGGGCACAGAGGTAGAAACCTAAAGTGGCCAGACCACCCCTCCTCCACACCTTACTCTGTGAGCCTCAGGGTAACCCAGTGGAAACACTGAGACCCCTAGCCTTGGCCTCAGTCTAGACACCCAGAGGCTACAGTACACAAAGTCAACAACCAGGCCCCTAGCTCCCAGCTTGAGAAGCATGGGTCAGAGCCATCTGTATCCCAGCTGAAGAAATCAACTTTAAAAGCCAGGAAAAAGGCAATCACAATGGGCCAGAAGCAACCAAAGACAATTGAATCCTATTAATGTGAACTAGAAGAATCACTTTCAGGACACACCATTTACTCTATATTCACACCTGAGACCACAGAAGGAAATATGAATTGGTCTCAAGCCCAAAAAAAGCATTCTTGAAAGAGCTCAAAAAAGATTTTTAAAAGCCAAATTAGAGAGGTAGAAGATAAATTGACCAATTCTTTTAAAATTACATTGGCCAAAATGTGAAAAAATTTCACTGAAGAAAACAAATCTTTAAAAAGTAAAATTTGTGAACTAGGATGGGAGGTTCAAAATGTACCTAAAGAAAATACCTCCCTAAAAATGAAAACTGAACATATGGGAAAGGAACTTCAAAAACTAACTGAGGAAAATAATTCACTAAAAATTAGAATCAGTCAAGCCAAAGCTAGTGATTCTATGCTGCATCAAGAATCAGTCAAACAAAATATAAAGATTGAAAAATTAGAAGAAAATGCAAAATATCTCATTGGAAAAACAGGAGAGAAAAGTCTAAGAATTATTGATCTACCAGAAAGCCATGATGAAAAAGAAAACAGCCTGGACAACATTTTCCAAGAAATTATCAAAGAAAATTGTCCTGAGGTCCTAGAATCAGAGGGTAAAATAGTTATAGAAAGAATTCACTGCACTCCTCTTGAAAGAGATCCAAAATTAAAAACCCCAGGAAATATAGTAGCCAAATTCCAGAATTATAAGGTCAAGGAGAAAATACTGCAAGCAGCCAGAAAGAAGCAATTTAAATATCATATAACTATAGTCAGGATCACACAGGACCTAGCAGCTTCTACATTAAAAGATCAGAGGGATTGGAATATGATATTTCATAAGGCAAAATAATTTGGAATGCAACCAAACAGGATCAACTATCCAGCAAAACTGAGTATAATCTTTCAGGCAAGGAGCTGGTCATTCAATGAAATAAAGGACTTTCACACTTTCCTGATGAAAAAGCCAGAGCTTAATGGAAAATTTGATGTCCAAATACAAGACTCAAGAGAGACATAAAAAAGGTAAACAAGGAGGAGGCAGAGTCAAGATGGTGGTGTAGAAGCAGGAAAACTCCATGACCTCCCCCCATAACCACTTCAAATACCTATAAAATATGATTCTAAACAAATTTTAGAGGTATAGAACCCACAAAGTGACAGAGAGAAAACCAAATTATGAGTATCAAAAATTAAAGGGGTGAATCAACCTCCAACGAAGAGGAAATTAAAACAATAATAAGGAATTATTTTGCCCAATTGTATGCACATAAATTTAACAACCTTAGTGAAATGGATGAATACTTACAAAAATATAAGTTACCTAGATTAACTGAAGAGGAAGTAAATTCCTTAAATAACTCCATTTCAGAAAAAGAAATTGAAAAAGCCATCAATAAACTCCCTAGGAAAAAATCTCCAGGTCGAGATGGATTTACTAGAGAATTCTATCAAACATTTAAAGAACAATTGATTCTAAAACTTAACAAACAATTTGGGAAAATTGGAGAAGGAGTCCTACCAAATTCTTTTTATGGCATAAATATGGTACTGATACCTAAATTGGGAAGAGCCAAAACAGAAAAAGAAAATTATAGACCAATTTCCATCATGAATATAGACGCAAAAATTTTAAATAAAATATTAGCAAAAAGACTATAGCAACTTATCAGGAGAATAATACACTTTGATCAGATAGGATGTATTCCAGGAATGCAAGAATTATTCAATGTTAGGAAAACTATCATTTAATGCATTATGTCAACAACGAAATGAGCAGAAACCCTATGATTATCTCAATAGATGCAGAAAAGACTTTTGACAAAATACAACATCCATTCCTATTAAAAACACTAGAAAGTATAGGAATAAGTGGAGTGTTTCTTAAAATAATAAATAGTATCTATCTAAAACCATCAGCAAGTATTATATATAATGGGGACAAGCTAGAAGCATTTCCAGTTAGACCAGGGTTGAAACAAGGATGTCCATTATCACCCCTCTTATTCAATTTGGTACTTGAAATGTTAGCAGTAGCAATAAGAGAAGAGAAAGAAATTGAAGGAATCAAATTAGATGAAGAAGTGACTAAGCTATCACTCTTTGCAGATGATATGATGATATACTTAGAGAATCTTAGAGAATCAAGTAAAAAAACTACTTGAGACAATAAATAAATTTGGCAAATTTTCAGGATATAAAATAAACCCACCTAAATCCTCAGCATTTCTATATTAAAGTTACTATAGACATTATAAAATATTTGGGAATCTACCTGCCAAAACAAACCCAGGACTTGTATGAACACAATTACAAAACACTTTTTATAGAAATAAAGTCAGATCTAACTAATTGGAAATATATTAGCTGCTTGTGGCTAGGTCAAACTAATATAATAAAAATGACAATTGTATCTAAATTAAATTACATATTTAGCACCATACCAATCAATCTACCAAAAATTATTTTATAGAGCTAGAAAAAATAGTAACAAAATTCATTTGGAAGAACAAAAGGTCCAGAATATCAAGGGAATTAATGGAAAGAAATGCTAGGGAAGGTAGCCTAGCCATACCAGATTTTGATCTGTATTATAAAGCAGCAGTCATCAAAACTACTTGTTACTGGCTGAGGAATAGAGTAGTGGATCAATGGAATTGATAAGGTACACAACACACAGTGGTCAATGACTATAGTAACCTACTGTTTGATAAACCCAATGATCCCAATTTTGGGGATAAGAACTCACTATTTGACATAATCTGTTGGGAAAACTGAAACACAGTATGGCAGAAATTGGACATAGAGCAATAGCTTACACCATATACCAAAATCAAGTCAAAATGGGTGCACGGTCTAGGCATAAAAGCTGGAACTATAAGCAATCTGGGAGAGCAAGGAATTGTTTACCTGCCAGATTTATGGAGAAGGGAAGATTTTATAGACATATGATACAGAGACATAGGTGTAAGTATACATACATACATACATACATATATATATATGTATATATATATATACATATATATATATATATGTATATATATTCCCTTCACCTATCCTCATACTCAGAAAAGTTTCATGAGTTACAATTCTCATTTTTCCATGTTGGCATGTTAATAGTTCAACTTTGATAAGTTACTTATGGTTTTCTTTCACATATGCCATCTTATGCTTCCTGTGTTTGAATGTCAAATTTTCTATTCAGTTCTGTTTTTTATTCCTCAAGAATGTTTGAAAGACCTCCACCTCATTGAATGATGATATTTTCCCCTGAAACATTATACTCAATTTTGCTGGGTAGGTGATTCTTGGTTTTAATCCTAGCTCCCTTGATCTCCAGAATATCATATTCCAAGCCCTTGGGTCCCTTAACGTAGAAGAAGCTGCTAGCTCCTGGGTTATCCTGATTGTGTTTCCACAGTATTCAAGTTGTTTCTTCTTGGCAGCTTGTAATATCTGATCCTTGATCTGGGAACTCTGGAACCTGGCTATAACATTCCTAGGAGTTTTCTTTTTGGGATTTTTTTTT
>JAQQSU010018800.1:0-10400 GCA_028627135.1 Pseudochirops cupreus
TGACATAGGAGAGAATAGACTGGGGGAGGGGGGACACACTGCAATGGCTGTTTTGGGGCAGTGGATGGGGGAAAGATGGGGAGAAAATATGTAACTCAAAATCTTGTGGAAATGAATGATGCAAACTATAATAAAATTTTGAAAAAAAGAATATTCAATTTCAAACATAGCTTTGGGTATTTGAAGTGAAGCTAACGCTTTTAGAAAATCCCTTCTCAATATCCATTGAAAGGATAAGAGGAAAAATACAAATAAAAATATTGAGTGAAAAGAAAGCAGCTTCTGAGAGAACCCTTTACCTCATCATTCCTATTAGGAGAAAACATTTATAAAGTACCTGTTTTCATGAGGTCAGATATTAGGCATGGTATAAAAGAGAACAGAATAGATATTTCACCTGATTTTTAAAACTAATAGGGTGAAATGAAAACATTGCTGCTAATATAGATGAGAGAGGGGAGGGGTGAGAGAAAAGGAAAGGGAAAGGGGTGATAGGATATAGAGACATCAGAATAAACCCAATATATAAATGAAATTACATATGAGCCAAGGGTAAATTAATTTTACAGGAAGGAAGTAAAGGTAAGTATGTAATTAGAAGAGAGATTGGATAAAGTAGCTGTGGGCTTATTTTGCCCAATTCATATAGATCCTTTTATCCCAGAACAGATATCCATGAATTTTCTCCCAATGGTCATCAACACTACTCTGACAGAGGGAAAGAAAGGGATACATTAAGGTGAGAAGAAATATGAGTGTAACAGGAAAATAATTAACAAAAAGAGGGTAGAATAAAATTCTCCATAGAACAAAAATGTTTTTTTCATATCCAAAGATGAGTTCTGATTTTATAGTCAATTTAAAATTGACTATAGAGGAAAGAATAAAAAAAGATGGGAAATCAGAATATGTTATGTAAAGAAAGAAATATCAGCTGTAGGGCATACGGCTCAATTGAATGGAAGATTGTATAGGGACAAGGACATGGAATTGGGACTCAGCAGATCATTGCTCAGATTCTAGCTCTGCAACTTCTTGCCTGTGTGATTTCAGGCAAGTTACTTGGCCTCATGATTTTATTTCATAAAAAGAAAACAAAGACTAAACTACATGATCTTTAAGACCCATCCTAGTGATAAAACTATAAAGTAAAAATTCTAAATATTGAAGAAATACTCCTGTAACTAAATCTCTCTAAACTCCCATATCTTCAAATGGAGGAGTTTGGATTGAATTATTTGTAAAGTGCCTTCTAGTTTTGCGATGTTGTGGTATGAAGGCCTACGTCTTATGCCCCAAATGTAACATGTAAAATACCACTCTATTTCTGATCTCTTTGTATGTTCTGGATGTCCAAACACAGACACATATTAAAAATGCAATATTATCAATATTCACCTTTGTTTTCTTTTAGAAACAATTAATTAAAATGTTCATACTCATTGGTTAGGATTCTGATAGCAGCTGCCATGAGAATGTCTAGTTACTAAACTTTCTGAAAAGCAACACAACTAATATAAAAAACCATACAAAATCCAAAATAAAAGATATTCAAAATCTAAACTAAATGCATCTTTGAGTGCTATCTGCATACAAAATTGTCACCAGTGGCTCAATATTATAGTACGCTATGAATAAATACTTTTCATCAAATATATGTAGAAATAATGATTCATAATTACCCCCTATCTCTTAGGGATGTATTGAAGATTTAAATACATACATACACACACACACATATGTGATATGCTGTAAATTGACAAAGGAGGAAAATAATTTTACTTCTATAGTCTGAGGCTGGTTTCATTTTTCTACAAATTTCACGTGTGCCTCCTTTTAGATATTGTCTTTCAACTTATTTTTTACTCTTCCTAATTGTGTAGGTCTTTCAGGAGTCACTTTTGGGGTTCCACTATAAATCATCATGTTGTATACGCCGGTTCTTTTTGAATCTTGCTTAAACAGGCTTACATACCAAACAGAATGGAAGGTGCTTATTCTAAGAGTTTTACTTACATTTTATCTATTTCACAAATCTATGATGCTCCTCAATGATGCAAAAGGTTTCCTGGAGTAAACATGTCAAGGAACAATATGAACCAAAAAGATAGTAATTCTTGAGGCCAAAGTAACAATACTGATCTATGAAAACCCATAACTAGGAGACACTCAGTCATGGCTTATAATTGAAATGCTATTCCTCTTTACCTATAGCTTATCAATTCCTTAGCACTCTTCATTGTCAGCTCAAATGACAATTCCTTCATCTCTCCTGTCCCCTGGAGTCACCGGTGCTTTCCCAACCCTCAAATTACTTCGTATTTACTTATACCTATTTACATGTTGTCTCACTTCCCTAGGAGAAAATACACAATACACTCTCTAGTGAGTAAGGGATCAGGGATTGTTTTATTAATGAAGTCTTTCTTGATCACCCTCAGCTCTAGTGTCCTTCCTCCCAAGATTTTTCTTTATCACACACATACACACACACACACACACACACAGGTGTATCTATATTGAGGGAGAGAGAGAAAAAGAGAGAGAGAGAGAGAAAGAGAGAGAGAGAGAGAGCCATTCATATACAAGGAGCAGAGAAACAGGGACAGAAAGAGACATAGACAAAAACAGAAGAGACAGAGAGACAGAGAGGCATAGATAAAAACAGAAGAGAAGAAGAGACAAACACAAAGACAGAGTCAGAATCAGAGAGAGAGAGAGAGAGAGAGAGAGTCCTATATGTACAAAGGGCAGGGAGGCATTCCTGTTTAGGGAGCTGACTTTAGAACCATGAAATACTGGATTCAAGTCCAAAATACACTGTGCTGATCTGGCCATCCCTCTTACACTCTCTCTTAGTGACTGAGGCAATTTTCTAAGATACTAAGATGCAAAGAAACCACCAGCCTGTATTTGTAACAAACAAAGAAGTTTCCTCAACTGGTAGGTCCTACACTAATGAAATCATAGGTCTAGTCCTTATCACTATGACTATTTTAACAATTAAATGTTGTCTCCTCCAATGGAATGGAAGGTCCGTGAAGGGAGGGCCTGCTTCATGATTGCCTTTAAATGCCCAGTACTAGCATAGTGCTTGCCACGTGATGTCTTAATAGCTTGTTGACTGGTTTATTGGTTATTTTTGTCCTTTGTCTCTGACTCTCCTTTGCCTAGCACATTGTCTGACATGCAGGAAGCATTTATTAAATGCTTATTAAGTGTTTAATTTTGAAATTGAATTGGAGTTCATGCTTTCTGTTGACAGATGCTGCCTGAGCCCAGTTTCTATACATTTCTCCTCTGAGTTTCTTCTCTTCCTCACTCTATTGAGATTTTGGAGAAGAAAGGATAATCTCAGCCAAGATCTATGTTTTCAGTCAAGATCAACTTAAGTTTTTCTGTTTGCTTGCTTGTTTGTTTGTTTTTTCATTATGTCTTTGTAGCTATGAAAGCTAGTAGTGCAACTGGCAGCATTAAGATGGGCTGTATCAACTCAGAGCAGTATTTCATGGTAATGCCATGTTTGAATCGGAAGCAATGTATAGGAATGATGTAGTAAATTTCATGGTGACATAGAGAAAGGGGAGGGTAGAAGACCAAAATACCAAGAATAATAATAATAACTAGTATCTATCTATATAGCACTTTGATGTTAACAACATGTTTTACACGTGTTACTTAATTTTCATAATTTCAAGAAAATCATTCAACTGATGATTTCAAAGGGATACTCTGGGCTCTGCAAATACACTAAAGTCCTTTGCAGTCAGGCCATAAATACCATCATCATATTGACCAACAACAACAACCACCACATCCAGGTTGTTAACTGTTGGAATGTGTTAGGTACCATGCAAGCAAAATTTTCCAAGCATAGACCTTGCCCCATCCTTTACATCTGGATTCCCAGGTCCGAAAGAATCTATATTGGTGCTTATCCAGGAACTGTTCCTGGCAAAGTGAACTATAAGGCACAGAAGATAAATAACCTTGAAATCTTACAACTACCACTTGGATCTCATAAAATACAATTTACTCTAACCAGAGCATGTGTTTCATCACAGAAGTTCTGTAGTAGATCTCACAAAATATAATTCAATGAAAGGCATGTTCTCCTACCACCTCTTGCTGTTTCAATTTCAATCTAATTCTGGCAGAATCACGCTAGGCTTAGTCTATGTTTCTCTGACTAAAACTTATCCTAATATCTTACTAGTAATTGTATTCTATGCAATTTATTAGAAATTATTCATTTTATTATTTTCTTTCTGACAACCTGAATAAAACAGAACATAGTAAATTGATATCTTAAATGAGGCAGAATTAAATACTAGGGTCTCTATTTTAGAACAATACTATTTTTAGTAGATTACTGAAATATTAACAAAGAGAAAGGAATAGTGGGGCAGTACTGCCCAACTATATAATAGTTTGGCAGTAAACAGAGCACTGGATATGGGGTCCAAGGGTCTATCATTTACTACCTGTGTGACCTTGGGCCTGCCAAAACTAGGCTCTGTTCCCTGTATGACTGTGAAAAAGTCATTTTTCCAGTCTGACTTTCAGTATTCTCATGTAAAATAAAGAAACTGAAACAAACGTTCTCTAAAGGTGTTTCCAGGTTTAATTCTGTGATCCTATTACTTCATATAAAAGGGAAATAGGCTTTGATATTTCCTAGCCTTGACTAATCTCATTTCTTTTCTTCTCAGAGTCATCCAGTCATGATCCTTTAAAGGCTGGACACTCAGTGAAGTTAAGAGAATTCTTTCCAAGTTAGACTTTGTCTGGCAAGTGTGCTTTGGGATTCAAAATCTTTTTAGAACTTTATCTCCACATGTTTTCTATATCCGGGAAAAGGTGCTTTTCTAATTTACCTTCCCTCAAAGATGTCTCTCATTGGTCCTAGCCTCTCAAGAAAGGACCATACCACCATTCCCCTTGCCCACACTGAAGTTGTCAATTGTGCTAGGCCCTGGGAAATGTTACCCTGCCCCTGACTCTGGATCAGAAAGATATTTTTCTAGTTGTCTGCTAAAAATCTTCTCATGAGTACCAGGCCATCCTTCTCTGACCTTTTGAAGTCACCTATGTTACATAAGTGAAAGTCTTAATAGCTCCAGTTATCCTGCCCTTAGCGTA
The DNA here is from genome assembly GCA_028627135.1 of Pseudochirops cupreus. Taxonomy (NCBI): domain Eukaryota; kingdom Metazoa; phylum Chordata; class Mammalia; order Diprotodontia; family Pseudocheiridae; genus Pseudochirops; species Pseudochirops cupreus. The sequence goes on from JAQQSU010018800.1 coordinate 5,143, forward strand.
GTTCTCCCTTCCAGGTGGTTTGCTTGGAACAGATGTCCTTAGCTAGTTTTTAAGCTAGTCCTATTCTTTAAAGGAAGCCTTCTGTTCTACCTCTGTTTTTAGACCAGTATCTAGTCCCATAACCTCCTGGAAGACATATAGCCAGTGAGTCTGCAGCCTCAGTGGCTCTAACTGCCAATTCCTGGAGATAATCTCTTCCATCGTCCCTTCTGCAAGAGCCACTAGATATCCTGTTTCCTATTTCAAAGTCTGTTTATCAACTGGGTATTCCATTAAGCTCTATCTAAAGGATACCTCTACTTAATGGAAAATTTTCAGAAAGGGCAGATGATTCCTGAACCCATTGAATAATTATTTCCTGATTGCTTCAGGTATTAACTCAATCCATTTCCCCAGGTGTCTTGGATGACACATTTTTCATACGTACACCTTCCCAGGGACATGGTTTTTCCAGAACCCTGTTGCTAAAGCTTCAGAATATCAAAATTAATTTGATGTACACTAGTGAGCACAGACAATTCCCCCCTCTTCAAAATAGGAAGGAAAGTGTCCCCTTGTGGCACTTGTGCCCACGTATTAGAGGATAATCAATCACTTATATTTATTAAGCATCTACTTTGTATTACACACTATACTAGGTGCTGAGAATATGAACAGAATTAAGAAATCTCTACTGTTTACATTCAATTAGGGGAGACAGTATGTACATAAATAAAAATATACAGAATAAATTTTTAAAAGCATGTTAAATAAAAGTAATTAAAGAATAAGGACATTGACAATTTGTACAAACAGAGAAGACTTTCTGTAGAAAACGATACTTGAGTTGTGTCTTTAAGAGAGAATCTATGAGGTGGAGATGAAGAGGTAGTGCATTCTAGTGCTCATCTTTCTAGATGACTTCTTTGCCACCTTTGACACTGCTAACCACTTCCCTCTGGGTTTCTGCTCACTCTTGACTCTCCTGCTATTTATCTAATCACTCTTCTGCCTAAATCTGTCTGCACCCACTTGTACTCATTGCTTGACCCCTGGGATCAAGCAGAGAACAGAATTGACTTCACGGTTCAAGAAGCTTCACACAGAAAAAAAAAAAAACAGAGAGAAACCCCCCCCCACCACCACCAAATGGTATCCATTAACAGACTTTATTTCTAATAAAATTCTTCATAATCTGAAAGATCACAATGGCATAAAGTTTGAAGATCCTACAAAGTTAAATGCCAACCATCTGAGTAAGTTAAATCATAGTTTAAGCAGTGGCCCTGTGATTAAATCCAGCATGCAAGTCATGGGTCTACATTTTCTACTGTAATACATGAACCCCCATTCCTCCAAGCCTCTGATCTGCTTCTAAAGAAAGGAGAAAACCCACCTATTGACACCAAGACAACACATCAACCAATCTAGATCGAGAAGGAATTGCCCAGATATACAGGGCTGGTGCCTGATCAATAGAAAATAGGCTGTGTGTGTGTTTGTGTGTGTGTGTGTGTGCGCGTGTGTGTGTGTGTGCATGTGTGCAAGCATGCATTTGTTTAAGGAGAAAAAATAGAAACCTTGCACCTCATTAAGAGAAGGTACTCTTTTAGAAATTGACCATAGCAATCCTCAAAATTCAATTACAGCTTGTGAAATCACATTTAAGTGATGTATATATGTGACAAAATCTGAATTAGGCATGACAGAAACATTCAGCCAGGTCTCTGAACCAGAGGCTAGTTATAAAACCCTGAGAATAGTGGAACTCCATGCCCCCAGCTCCTGTTCTTTTCTCTCTCTCTCTTACTACATCCCCCCTCCAAAAAAACAACAACAACAACAACAACAAAGTAGCTCTGGAGGACTATCATCTTAGGTTCTATAATGCAAAACCAAGCTGACCAAATCTTTGTTTGGCTGAACTATACAAATCTGCTGCAATGGGAAGAAACTTTGTGATTGTTCAGCTTATAATAAAGAAATGAAAATTTAGGGCAATTTGAAAAGAATGGTCTGCCATTTGCTGTGAGGTTGTATGCATTTTGCTTTTAATATATTTTATTTTTCTAGATTTTTATTTCTAAGTTTTCACTATTATTTAGAAGTAATAATTTACAGAAAAGAACAAATTTATCATGGATAAAGTATTAAATTTGGAATCAGGAAGACCTGAGTTCAAATCTTTTTTTTTGCTTTTTCGGAGGGGGGAAGGTAGGGCTACTGGGGTTAAGTGACTTGCCCTAGGTCACACGGCAAGTTTTGTGTCAAGAGTCTGAGGTCGCATTTGAACTCAGGTCCTTCTGACTCCAGGGCCAATACTCTATTCACTGCACCACCTAGCTGCCCCCTCTTTTTTTTTTTCTTTTTGTGAGGCAATCAGAGTAAAGTGACTTGCCCATGGTTACACAACTAGTAAGTGTCAAGTGTCTGATTTGAACTCAGAATTGACTGAATACAGAATGGATTGAACTCCTGACTTTAAGACCAGTATTCTTATACACTGTGCCACTTAATTGCCCTCTGAGTATAAATCTTACCTCAGATACTTACTAAAGTATGTGACCTTAGTTAAGTAACATAACCTATATGCCTCAGTTTTCTCATCTATAAAACAAGGGTTATACCTCTCACATCTCCCTCACAGGGTTGTTATGAGAATGAGAAGAGATACTGCATACAAAGTGTTTTCCAAATCTTAAATCACTATGTCAACATCAGTTGTTATCATTACATATTTTGATTTGGCTTAAATTTCTAATGTGAAGTCTACAATAGCATCAAAACACTTTGAGATAAATGTTTGTTTTTCAGATTTTATTCTAACCTAATTTCTTCACATTTTGATTTCACTACGACTAACAGGGCAAAATAGACACTGAGGCACTTAGACTCTCTGACTTGAAAAGTGCAGCAACCTGGCATTCCACTGTAAGATGCTGAAAACACAAGAATATCACAAATTAAAAGAAACATGTTCACATCGTGAACTGCCCTTGCTGTAGCAACTTTTGAGCTCCAGGAGCATTCATCATGTGGCACACTGGAAACTTCAGAGAGGAATTCACAATTCCAACCTAGAGACCCCAATGGTAGATGCATTTTGCTTCCAAAATGTCTATAAAACAATTCCAAATTTGCAAATGACAAAAATAACAAACACCTGATTGCTGAGTGCCATCTGAGCCCAGTTTGCTAGAAATTTTTCACTTGGAGCAGACCATAAATAAAACGATTCCCCCAGAGTAAGAACAACACAGGCAATAAGATCTAAATCTTAATCAAATGTTTTTCAGCTCTCTCTCTGGCTGGGGGCTGATTCTGGAGGAACACTCAGAGGGTTTTGTTTTTTATAGTTTCAAACGTTGTTTTAAAGAACTCAGACAGGATACAATTACACTCAATAATGTTTAATAATGTTTAACAAGAAATTTAAAAGTCAGCAACAAATATTTTTTGTCATCTTTCCAGAGAGTGAACAATATATTCATTCACTGAAGGGGGGGGGGGGCGAAGAATCATTTCTGGACGGAGTCTATGCCTTTAGGCTATAGGACAATGCCTTTTTAGTGGTCTGCTTGCAAACTTTGGTTGAAATTATGGTCCTAATTGGCAGGATTTTTTAATTAGAGCACCCAAAGGCCACTTTGCTCCATTGCATATAGTCATTTTCTTCCACTTTGAATTAATTTTCAATCAACATTGTAAAATATGAGCAAGAATAGGCACTGGCTACTAATACTCTAAAGCTATTCCAAATCCCCAAGCACAAAGATTAATTAAGAACCAATTAATATGGAGAGTATACGTCAAAAAAGATAAAGGAGACATGATGAGGTCAGTGTAAAAATCTTTTCATCTTTCAAAGCTTAGATGAGCTCATAACTTGGAAGCAGACAAGAAAAGAAAAGAAAGTAAAATGATTAAACCTTTACTATCTATAATACATACAAACAAAATTACATTCCTAAGTACTGTTACACTCTACATCCAGAGGAAAGCATATTGGAAATATTTTAGGGGAATGATTATAGGAATAAATGCTTTCTCATTTTAAAGTTTTCATTATATTAACTGTTAGGGAAAGTCGATTCAATTCAATAAGCATTATTAATCACCTGTTTAATTCACATTTTAACAATGCTGTTTTATATAACATAAGAATTATCTCATTAAGAGAGGAAAACTATTCAAAATAGGCAGAGGGATAGAACCTGAATCTGAGATTTCACTGGTATAGGGAATTCTTAGAGGAAAAATCCCCTAATATACGTAGCTTTAGATAGGAAAGATGCAGAAAATGTCACATGTTTATTCTAACTGTTCTGAATGTAAGTAGAGCATTTCTAGAACTATGCAGGCTAGCTTAAAGTCATGGACCAAGATGAAGTCAAATGAGCCTGGAGGGAACTTGACTATAATGAATTTGTGATAACATGGAAGGAGGAAGCAAAATCTATACAGAAAATAATATAGAAATGCTTTAGAAAAAGGAACTCGAAATAGGTACTTCGGCAACCTTAATCCCTTGATTCCTTGAGGAACACAAAGCCTAAAGAAGGAATAAATAAATACATGAATCAAAGAATAAAATATTAGCATAGACAGAAATCAAATAGAACTAATGAAGAGAATGTGGGAAAGATTTTTTTTAGAGAAAGGCACAAAAAATGAATTTTTAAAACCCTAACAAAAAATGTTGAAAAGTGTAACGATACCGGGATTTGAAGATTTTCCATGCCCCTTGAACTTGCTGATGTAGCAGGAAGGGATGGAGCAAGAGAATGCCAGAACCAAGCTAGCCTCCATGTGGTGCTGACTGGAAGCAGCGGAAGAGGCAGTGGCTGCAGTTGCAGCGCAAACTCCTTTTTCTTTCAGCTGGCCAGAATCTCTGCTAAGGACTCCTGCTGAGGACTGCCAGGGATGGGAACTGCGGGGAGCCAGAGCTGCAGAGAGCAAGCTGCTTGGATGCTGAGCAGTTGTTGTGAGTGAGGAGGGGAGGATCTTTGCCTGAGACAGCCTGTCCTATTTTGAAGGCTTGAGAACGTGGGTGTTTACTACTTTAACTACATGTGCCAACTTCATAACTACTGTGTTGGCTTTGACTTTCTGGTTTTGGGACTCAGTTTTCTGGTATTTAAATAAATGTTCTAGCTGTATTTCTTATGTAGAGAGCCTGTTACATTTTGTGATTAGTAACCATATCAGCATACTTATAGTTACTGTAGGCATTGTGAATACTGCATTGCTGATACAAAAGGATGAGAGAAAGATGGATG
>JAQQSU010018801.1:0-10400 GCA_028627135.1 Pseudochirops cupreus
GACAGGGACAGGGACAAAGAGAAAGAATGGTAAGAGATAGATACCTTTCACAATCATGGATGGACATAGGTGTGAGGTGTTGTTGGAGGTCCTTAAACTAGAGATGAATTGATACATTCAGTTATGTAAAATGTCAAAGCTTTTCTACAAATAAAACAAAAGAGAAGAGGAACTAACTAGCAGATAACAAAATATACGCATCAAATCCCCAAGATAAAAGTTTAATAATCAAGATATATAGGCAAGTGATACAAATATATATATATATATATATATATATATATATATATGAATATATGAGCAAGAGTCCTTTACTAATAAATAAGCAGAGGATTTGATCAGTTTTCAGAACTGCAAATGATATATAACCATGAAAAGCATGCTCCAATTCTCTAATGTAAGAGAAATATGAAGTAAAATAGCTCTGATGCTTCATCAAACTCTAGACAAATTCATAATTTTATTTAAAATGGCAATTATTCATGTTGTACATGCTGCAGGGTTAGAGTCGTGTGAAAGAAACCATTGCTAAAATGGTATATTAGACCTACCATTCTAGCTATCAATTTAGAATTACCCTAGAAAAGTAATTCAAATGACTTTCAATAAAGCCATCCCCTGAAACCCTAGTGCTGTAATTAGTGACACTTTTAATAGCCAGAATGGGATGATGATTGACTTTTTATCTGGGAGAATAGGTGCCAGACTGAAAAGTAGAATCTCTCCTTCTTCTCCATTTTCTCTGTAAAAGCTAAGTACAGCTTATAATCTATAGTCACTTTTAAAATTTCCATTAAAGTCATTTGAATTCCTTCTGCAAGTTAAATTCTATTTATTTAACTGCTATTCACTAAGTACTTCCTTATTGATGAACAGGCTGCTGGAGAAAAGACAGATGGGTACTGGCCTATAGAGATACAGAAAACACCAAGCTTTGAAGCTTTTGGTCCAAAATTGCCAGGCTTTTTCCTAGTTTGGGGGCAGAACCAAAGTAAGAAAGAATCTTACGGATTTGATTTTATCCATGATTCTTATTACTCTAAGTCCCTAAATAACAGAGATAGATGAATCACCCATAGACTGAAACCTGTAGGCATATTGAAATCTGATGAGAAGTCACTTTCAGTTTGCCTCTTAAAATTTCAAACCTTGCCATATATCACCATCTAGTGGTTAAAAATGGGACTCTTGTCTTGGGATAATTGGAGGTTTTGACTTTTTTGACTTGGGAGATTAGATACTATTTTAATTCATTTTGCTTCTTTTAAACTAGAATTAACTGCATTGTTTTGTCTACTATACCTGTAATAAAATTAACTTTTTTGAGTTTTTAATTGTTTATTACTTTACACTCATTCATTTTCTCTATCAGATGTTGAATTTAAAGTGGAATCTAGCCCAATGATTACTTTATATAAATGTTACTGAATACTGAATTTCTTTTTATATTAATTTGCATCAACTCTATTTAATCTTTCCTATTTCCATATGCAATTTCTTTTGTAAAAGTTTTATTTCTAAAGATAATTTATTTTTCTCTTTCCTTGACATTTTCAGCTTAATTTTTAATTCTGTCAGATTATTGATAGTCTTTTGTTGTGGATGATTTTTTTTTCCTCTGTTCATTTGCACCTAGTTTTCATTGATCTAAATCAATATGGTTCATTGACCTTAAAGCACAGCAAAGAAGTAGCTATACTGTAATGCTTCTTGTCTGATGATGCCAGAGTTGACTTAGATAATTGCCTGTCAATGTGCTAATGGAATGTCATTGCTGTTGGATTTGTGTTTTGACTCATCAGATATTCACTGCTGCTATTCTTGTTAATAAAATGCACATTTTTGCTGCTACTCACTGAAAAGCTATGGTTAAATTTTGGCTTACTGTTAGGTCAGTTATTAAATAGCATTTTGGTGATTAGTTGTATGTTGGAATAATAGATCAATATTATGAAAATATGAGAGATGTACTTCCTCATTTGAAGAATGTTCAGACTTATAACAAAATACATATATTAGAGGGAGAAGATTAAAGATAATTTCTGACAACATTCCCCTTTTTCTTTTTTCTCTTTGTAGAGATGGGAATAGGTGGCAGACAGTAAGATTATAAAAAGATAATTAGGGAGAAAATATGGTTAACAAATCATATCCATGAATGTGTATGGCATAAGCCTAACCATAAAAATGAGAAAGGTTGGAGTAATGAATAAAAAGCAGATCGCAAAATTTCTTTGTTTACCAGAAGCCTACATAAGCATATATATGTATATGTATATAAACTTTATAAATTTACATATATACATATCTATTTACATATTATTAAAATGAGGGACTGATAAAAAATTTAATTGTACTTTAGGCAAATTGTATTTAGGCAAATAAAAAACAGTGGAGACAATCATGATTTTGAGCCAAATAACAGTAAAAATGAATATGGGTAAGAGAGATAAAAATGTAAATAGTGTTATATTTAAAGACATCATGGAGGAAAGAAAGACATTATGGACAATGAAATAGTGAAAATATTTATTACGTGTGCTACAGATGGAACAACTTCTAAGTACTTAAAGGGAGGGAAATTGGCTTGTGGGGGATCACAGTACCTCAATTGCTATAGAGATTGACTTTTGGTCTGGGTTGCAGGTTGATGCTCATAGATATTGGTTCTCCTCACCTCGCTTAACTAGAGCAGCCACAATGGTCTCTGTCATCATCTCCCCTTTGGTGGTTACTCTGAACCTATTCTGGTCCAACTTGATACTGATTCATTTAAAAGAAAGAAAGAACAAATGCAATGAGACAAAGAAACAGGTGCCATAAATTAATAAATTAATAGATCTCAACTACTTGGAAAAGGACTTTCTATTTGACAACAACTACTGGGAAAACTAGAGACCAGTTTGGCAGAAATTAGGGATAAGCCAGCATCTCATAAAATATACAAAGACAAGTTTCAGATGGATACATGACAGGTATAAAAGGTCACATTTTGTACAAATTAAAAGGAGCAAAGAAAAAATTACCTTTCAGTTCTTTACATAAAATAAAGTTCTCATGAATAAACGAGGGACAGAGAGGGTCACAGAGGATAAAATGGACAATTCTGAATACAGAAAATTAAAGTGTTGTGTAGGAACAAAAGAAATTCAGCTAAAATTAAAGGCAAAAATGTTAATTTGGAGGAAGTGAATCTTTATAGACAATGTCTCCAATAAGAGTATCATTTTAAAGATCTATTTAAATTTATAAGAGAAACTTCAAAGGATAGGAACATCCATTTTATGAAGGAAAAATTGAAACTCTCAATAACCATATGAAAAATGTTTTAAATCACAATTATAGAAATGAAAATTAAAGCCACATTTAGGTTCCACTTCACACAAATCAGATTGGAAAAGATGGCAAATAAGAAAAGAACAATTGCTAGAAGAGTTTGAAGGAAGCAGGCACATTAATACTAGATCTATAGTGGAGCTATGAATTGGTACTACCATCGTGTTGACCAAAACATCAACAATCTCTATTTAATCCTTGAACCAGCAATACCAGTAGTATGCCTATGGCCCAAAAGGATAAAATAAGAGGAAAAGGATCAACAGATACAAGCATATTTATAATAGTTTTACATGATGGCAAAAAAAAAAAAAACCCTGGAGCTACAGAGGGCAAGTGAGCGATTGATGTAGGGTGCTACATTGGTGGCTGTACTAACTGAGGACCCCTTGAAGACTGGGATAGAAGACCAACAATCACAGCCCTCCCTGCTGGCACATTAAGGTATCCCTAGGGACAACTGGCATATCTAACACTCACATCTATGTTAGGTGGAAAATAAAAAGCATTCTCCACCCTCAAGAAGCCTCCATTCTCTGAGCCAACTGCACTTGGGAAAGCAGACAATGTAATGAAAGTTTTGACCTATCCACTAACTGAAATGGACAGTTGAAGTCTATGTGGGGACTCAAGTCACAGACCTTGAGGTCCCCTTAAAACATAAGGGCCAGTAGGGGAAGAGAACAGTCTTTTCTAAAAGAGGTCCAGAGAGAGCACTCCCTCCCAAAAACCCACTTCCTGGTTGGCCTTACCTTATCTAACATACAATGCATGGGGAATGGAATCCCTGGTGTAACACAGTATGAGGGAACCTGGACATTTTTAGCTTTAAGACTATACCATAGGATAGAACTTCCTGCCATGAGCCTGAGGGATATGAACACTGAGACCATCCTAAATGAGCAGAATTGACCATCCCTGGGGAAATGGTCCCAACGTGTCTTAGACAAAAGCATTTCTAAGTTTTATCACAAATTTCTTTGCTTTTCAAATGGAAAACTTCAAAAGAAAGCAGAAGTGCACAACAAGGTAATGAAATTGGTAAGAGGAGGGAGCCTCAGTGGCATCCACAGGAAAAAAAATCTTGTCAAGAACCCCAAAGTCTAGGCTTAGGGGTCCTCAGTTAGGATAAGTCAGGTGTCCCTGCCTCCCTCTTCTCTATGACCCTTACTGATCCTCATCTTCTCCTTCCCTCCTATTAGGAAGAGAAAAAGTTTCTCTTTTAGCATTTCTATTTTGCTATTTAGCAAAAGCTCCTTCGGAGACTTTAATAGACTTATCGTAATTGTTAATGAGGATCTGCACTTCTTCAAGGAACTTCCCATTTTCCCTGAGCCGACCATGTCACTTCTGCAGCAGATGACATAATAATTTCCGTTCCTGGGGGAAAGGAAATCAAACTCAGCTTTCCCTATAATTCCTGCCTTGCCAGTGCCTACCTCATGCATACTTACATACCAATCTGCACAGCTCTACCCTCTGTCCTGGCAACAGAGAACAACATGGTAAGTGACTGGAGATCTCTTAGCCTCAGAGACAGGGATTAGTAGAAAGCAGGCATCTAGGTTTCTGGGTGGTGGGGATGTGGCAGAAATCCCAGGGAAGATAGAAATACTTATCGGGGCAAAGAAAAGGCATTGTACCTGCAACATACATGCAATGGGAGCATGGTTAGGCCTCTTACACTGTTGTCTCCATACTCTGTACCCTACCTTTCAAGACTAGGGCAGAGGAACATGTATAAGGTGCGGGAAGGGAGAAATCTCAGTGTTAGACCCAGATGACAAAGAATTCTGCCTCAGCAGCAGCCCCAGAATCATAGAGTTCCAGCCAATTTTTGCCTCAAGAGCTTGATGAAGAGGAGGGCTGTAGTTACTGTGTGACCCCAACCTTTCAGCTGAGATAAAAGGTAACATGGCTATAGATTTTACAGAGGAATTCAAGGTCACAACTATTTTCCTGTGTTCAGAGATAAATATGGGAGGTAAGAGTCCTGGCTTCTATTCTCAGAGCCTTTAGTTTTTCTGCTTCCCACTACCTAGCCTAAACATGGCACCTATGAATCAATCACTCAATCACGTATTAAGTCTAGGTATCACTATGGAGACTGAAAAGACTTTTTGGTTCAGTTGACAACACACTGAGTGACCCTGAGTTGTCCAGCCCCTCCAATCAATTCTCCTTGCATGAGTCAGGGTAGGCTATGAGGGGAGAGGAGGAACGGAGAGAGAGGATAAGCACTTATTAAGTTCCTACTAGGTTCTAGGAACTGTGCTAAGCATTTTACAAATAACAGTCAGATTAGAAATGGATTTAGGGTTAATATCATCAGGGTTTGCCCAAGATCTATTCAATTTTCCATGTCCAGAGGTATGGGAGCTAGAACTGGAACAGATCGGGACAGAACCTAGTTGAGAGACCCTGGTGAAATGTTATGAATTATGGAATATGAAATATGAAATTATTATGAAAACATGGTCATATCATGCTACTAAGGAATTTTCTAACTCTAAGCTCTTTAAACAGCAAACAGGGTCCTAAAAAATATTTCATCATGTGTTATAAAGTACAATTCTGTATGACTCCTAAGCAGGGGGATTGGGGCCTGCCCCAAGATGTTAATATTCAAAGGTGCTGATAGCAATCATGTTCCTTAAGGAAATTTAAAAATATATATATTTATTGCAATAGCCCAGTGATTTTATCCAAGTGCAGACATCCTAATAAGGTATTTGCCTCCAGCAATACAGATCAGAAACTGTTCCACAATTTCTAATCTTAAAGATTTTGGCATCAATTGACATGCCCAGAAAAACTCAAGCTGTTTGGTGTCAGAGAAAAGACTTGAACACAAGTCTTTCTGATTTGAACCACAGAGCTCTAACCATTTTACCACATTGCCTAGCAATAGCTACTTAGCAAAAATGATTACTTAAAATAAGAAGCTACCAGATGGCCTGTTTCTTCCCTAACCCCCAACTGCTGGATTCTGCAGCCTGGTTCCTTCCACAATCCTGACAGAACCTTGTTTTGTCCATTCACATGGGCACCCTAAAAGTATTCTGAGATTTTAGCCTACATGAACCACTATTTCCTAGGATGCAGGGTCTCTTCTTAGCCTCAGCTCCCCCGACATGCAGCCACTTGCTCCACTGTATTTGCCTTAGAATGTTGATTTCATATGTTCATTGACCTTGTCAATGGGAGTCTTCATACAGGGCAGGAGGACTTCAGCTCATTGGGTCTGTTTGTTAAACCGTGGTTGTGTTTAGAGTGCTGGGCTTTATGCGGGGGAAGGGTAGGAGGGTGAGGTGGGGAGAGGCACAAAAGTTTAGGCCAGAGTAGGTCGGCCCTCCTAGCAACATAACCAACTGGGAGGGAACATGGAGAAGACGCCTAAAGGAACACCAACTCTGTTGTCAAGTACAACAAGCAATATAAGCATCTGTGCTGCTCAAACTCAGGTCTACCTGGGATCTCAGCCAAGAAACAGCCCAGTTCTTGAACAATTACAATGGCTGACATTGGCTAGCATTTACATAGTGCTTTATGGCTTAGAAAATACTTTACTTATGTTGACTCATTTTATTCTAACAACTGTGAGAGGCAGGTGTGATTTTCATTCCCATTTTACAGATGAGAAAACTGAGCCTGAGAGAGGTTGAGTGACTTTCCCAGTGTCACAGAATGTGTATGTGAATGAGGCAGGATTTGAAGTACCACAGGACTCTTGACTCCAGGCCAATCTCCACTCAGCCCAAAGCAATGTTGCCAACCTTCAGGTCCACCCATGTCATCCCCTCCCCTGTTCCATAAGCTCCACTAGCTCCTTATTGCCTCAAACACAAAATCCTTTGTTTGGTATTTGGTGTTTGTTAGAACCTAACCCTTCTCCCGTCTCCCCACATTTCCATTCTTCTTGCACTCTGTTTTTGGGGTTCAGTCATTTTTCAGTCATGTTTAACTCTTTGTGATCTCTCTTCAGGTTTTCTTGGCAAAGATATTGAACTGATTTGTCATTTCTTTCTCCAATGCATTTTACCAATGAGGAAACTTAAGTGAACAGGTTAAGTGACTTACCCAGGATCACACAGCTAGTAGTGTCTTCAGCCAGATTTGAATTCAGGAAGATGAATCTTTCTGCTTCCAGGCCTGGCCTCTTGGCACCCTATCAGTTGTACCACCTATATATATAAAGTACAAATGCATATATAATTACTGTATAATACATGTAAGTGACATTAATTTACTTACGGTATCTTTAAGCATAATATTGTTTCCCTTCTTATCTTCTTTCATTATATGTTTCACTACTATTCTCTTTTCTGAACTCATGATTGCTACCATTTTTGAGGTCACATGAAGAGTCAAGGCTTTTGTTCTAGATTCTAATTTTACCTCAATGTGAATATTTCTAAGTCAATTATTTCTTATTAAAACATATCATTGAAATAAGATTTCTAAGGTATTCCACTGTCTTCTTCCAGTATATGAAGGAATTCATCCCATTTCCTTTCACAGTCATGGTTGCTAATTTTGTCTTTTCCCTCACCTGGCCTCTTATACTTCTTAGTGTCTTTGCCCTTGCTCCCTTTTGCAAAGAAGGTGAAAGTGACAAAAAAGCAATTTGATTGACATGTGATGTATAAATGGCGGAATCTTCTTCCACTTCATTACCCTTCACGTCATCCACTTGGCCCAATCAATCATAGATTCTTCTTACTCCCTTTGTAAGAGTCACCTTGCTTCAAATGATGAGTTTATTTTAGTACACTCATTGAACTAACCTGACCTCCTATTCATATCTCTCTCTCCTTTCCCCTAATCTTCACCAATTTTCCTGTTGAGTTGAATAGATTTCTAAATTATGTTCTTTGTATGTCAAAATGCCCAATATTTTTTATCCCATTTGGCTAAAATTAAAGACAATGAGATGTCAGATCTAGACATTCCTTCCTCCATTTCTTATGCTCTCAATCTCAAAAAAACTATTTCATTTAAAGGGCTTGTTACCCATGTAAGACATCTATTTCCACATGGTTTGTCTTCTCTTAATCTATGGACGAGAGACTAGAGGGGACTCTTATGTAGATATTTCTCTATTCTTGCCAAAGATACTGCTGGGAGATGATAATCATTGCCCAAAAGCAGAAGGTATGGCTTAGAGAAAGCTGGAAAGTGGTGTGTTGCTAGAATACTCAGTAAATTATTAATAAATGTTTGTAAGTTGATAAATTGAATATTTTATTGCATTCTCAATTACTTGTGTCTGAAACTTTGTGACTCCATTTGGGTTTTTCTTGGCAAAGATCCTCGAGTGCTTTGCCATTTCCTTCTCAAGCTTATTTTATAGATGAGGGAACTGAGGCAAAGAGGATGAAGTGCCTTGTTCAGGGTCACATAGTAAGTGCCTGACTCCAGATTTGAACTCAGATTTTCCTGACTGCAGGACTGTCACCCTATCCACTGAGCCACCTTACTGCCTTGATCATTTGAATACATGTCTCATAGATACTGGAGTACTACTACTTATCTGGGAAGGCTTGCCATTCCTCATATAGAAGGTAAGTACATAGTGGAATTTTATTACAAAATCCTAGTATGGAAAATTCAAATTCCTATTGCTTTGTCCCCAGCTCACTTTGGGTCTGATGAAAAAGTTCTCCAAGACACCCAAGGGATGAGCTCTCATAAAGAAGGCCCAGAGATTGTCTACTTGACTGTGCTTTTGTTTGGAGTCCTGGGAAACACATTCCTTCTTTACCTGCATAGCCTGAAGTTCATCACTGGTCACAGAAAAAAACCCATTAGCCTGATAATCACCAACTTGGCCTTAGCTCATGCCCTGATGATTATTTTCAGAGGAATTCCCATAATAATAGACACTTGGCAGTGGAGATCTTCACAAGATGACACAATGGGTAAAATCTTAACTTAATAAGAGTGACCCGGGGCATTTCCCTTTGCAGCACCAGCCTCCTGAGTATCTTCCAGGCCATCACCATCAGCCCCAACGGTCCTATGTGGACAGAGATCAAAACTAGGGCCCCCAAATATGTTGTTCCCTGCTGTTTGTTCTGTTGGATTTTCAATATTCTGATAGATGTCATCGTAGCTGTAAATATAAGTGATCCAAAGAACAACAGTACAGAAATATGGAAGATTGGGCATAGCTCTTTCAACTGGCATGCCACAAATACAATAAAAATTCTAATTTGGAAGTCAGTTGTTGATGCTCTGTTTATGGGTCTCGTGATCCGCTCAAGTGGCTATATGGTGTCAGTCCTCTATAGACACAAAGAGCTAGTCCAATACATTCACAGTAAGAGCCTCTCACCCAGAACCTCCAATGAGACAAAAGCCACCAAAGCCATCCTGATGCTGGTGGGCAGCTTTGTCTGTTTTAACTCAGCCAGTTCCCCTTTTGTCATTTATATAGCTTCTTTTAAAGCAAGTAGGCACTGGGGACTACGTTTCTCTGTTGTCCTCTCGCTGTTTTATCCAATAGTCAGCACCTTTATGTTGATCAGCACTGACACCCAAATATCTATGTCTTTAAGTGTTCCTTTAGGTTTGAAAAGGTTCTGCTAAGGGGGCAGAGCCAAGATGGCAGAGTAAATGGAAGCTAATGACTTTATGAAAAATCAAGATACTATAAAACAGAGCCAAACAAATGAAAAAAATAGAAGTGAATATGTGAAATATCTCATTGGAAAAGCCACTGACCTAGAAAATAGACCCAGGAGAGATAATTTTAAAATTATTGGGCTACCTGAAAGCCATGATTGAAAAAAGAGCCTAGAAATCATCCTACAAAAAATTCTCAAGGAAAATTGCTCTGATATTCTAGAACCAAGGGGCAAAATAGAAATTGAAAGAATTCACTAATCACCTCTTGAAAAATATCCAAAAAGAAAACTCCTAAGAATATTATAGCCAAGTTTCAGAGTTCCCAGGTCAAGGAGAAAATATTACAAGCAGTCAGTAAGAAACAATTTAAGTATTGTGGAAACACAACCAGTATAACACAAGATCCAGCAGCTTCTACGTTAAGGGAACCAAGG
>JAQQSU010018802.1:0-10400 GCA_028627135.1 Pseudochirops cupreus
AACAGCCTATTTACTATATTTTTATCTCCAAAACATTTTTTTAACTTAAGGGAAGGTTCCGACACTTTGAATGGGTCTTTTATGGAGAATTTACAGAACACAGATGAGAATCCTACAAAATGTAAACAGATAGAGAGCTTACCATCTCTACTGCTACCTGTACCAAGGAGATCACAGATTCATTTATATATATCTAAGGGAGCAAGAAATCGGGAGAGTGGAAGAAGGGTGGGGAAGAAAGGGGGAAGAGAAAGAAAGCAGAGAGGGAAGGAGGGAGGGAAAGAGAGGAGAAAGAAAAAGAGAGGGGTGTAGAGAGAGAGCGAGAGCAAGAGCAAGAGAGCAGGCTACATGAGGCTGTGTGATAGATATAGTGGATAGAGTTGGCCTTGAAGCCAGAAAAACCTAGGCTCAAGTCCCACCTGTGATACATACTTTTTATGCGACCACAAGCAAGTCACTTAAGCTCTCAAAGCCCTAGGTAGCTAGCTTTCTAAGACTGTAAGGTACAGAACAGATGCCAGCCTGAATTGATTGAAGGAATTTCTTCATCCAAGAGTTTCCTTTATCAATAAAACCACTGATCTAGTCTTTCCTTGGTGTATACATGTAAATATACATGCACATATGGGTCTATGAATAAGCAAGCATATATATGCAAGACACACACATGTATATATGTGGGTACATGTCTGTGTGTATATGTATTTATGTGTAGTAGATACATCTGTGCACACACACCCACACACACTAATTCAATAGACTTCCTGACCACTGAGCTCTATGCCTAAGCAATATGTGTTTTCCATCTGTTTTGTTTTTCCAGTGTCATGGTTAGACTGTTTTAAAAAAAAAACAACTATGTAATTCACTGAGGAGGCTTTGTGATATCCTGGGGCTGCTTGATGTTAATACCCAGAAGATCTCTGAAGAAAGTAATTTTCTTGGTAGCATCTGTCATATAATTCTATATAATTTTAACATATGCAATGGGCATAAGACTGAGGAGAACATTTTAAGATGTTATAAAATATTTTTTACAAAAACGACAGTGGGATTTTATGTTTTCTATACCTTTCAGTCAGTAAGTGATTGATAACAGCATCTAGCAGTGCCTAATGATGGTTTGCTGACTGACCTGTGAAACTGTGACTGTTCCCTGTCTTTCATTTTGATCAAGACTTCATCTGATACATATGTAGAATGTAAAGGTTTTTTATTCAATATGAAAAAGGACACAAATAGATTAAAAACAAGAATTTTTTTAGGTTGGGGAAATCATTTGGTCTGTAATCTTCTCTTTACTCTTTTGCTCATCCATTCTTTGAGATGTCTTGAAAATAAATTCTTGAGTGTCTTTGAAAGCGTGTGGCTTCCAGCATGGGCATCTTCTGCAAGAATCTGTTCAGGTCGAGTTGTTCTTTCCTGACTCCATATTTGTAAGTGCTATTGCTGCCTGTCACTTCAACAGGGTCTGAGGTAACAAAAGACAAAGGTGGTGGATCTCCCACTGTTGCTGGTGAGAAATAGCAAGAGAGCTGTTTCCTTCTTCTGATTTTATCTAAAAGTGATTGGGAGCCTATTTTTGCCTTGATAGATTTTCGTGAAGTGATGCAGCTCATAATCTTCCATTTTCCTCTTCTGTTAAGTTTTGCTAATTAGCTTGTAGTCTAAACAGTTGTTGCCCTTGTAGTCTATGTCACTCCTTTCTGGCAAGAGGATAAAATGTCAATACTTTGTTTGAACAGGTTGGACTGAAGTGCCTCCTATAATCACTTGCAGTATATCATCTCCTTGTTCCTTCTAATTTGGCATTTACTTTGCTCTAACTGGTGGATTCTTTGATTGCAAACAGACAGCTGCTTCTGAAATGACAGCTATGCCTGTAATCAGCTATTTCCTGTTCAGATGTGGTTAATTTCACTCTGTGATATTGGACAGAGTTCGACACATCCAGTGCCTATGGATTCCATGTTATGCAGCACAAGGCTTCTAAGTACTGTACAACGGACTTTTGTCTCTTTCTTTTTTTGATTTGTAACCATAGTTTCCAACGTAATTTTCACCATTTTCCTCTGGGTCTATCTTTTCACTAAAGTCATTGAGGATTAAATATGTTGCCTTATTTGGAGAAATTTTCCAAAGTCATCATGGAATATCTCCACTTCTTTATCCTCTGTAATTAGTTTTGGTGCTTAAGCTGAAATTTTTTAAGAATAAATTTTTGATTTCTTTGGTTTTTACATCACCCACATTTCCCCTTATGTTCTGCCATGCCCCATCCCAGAAAACTATCTCATATAACAAACAAAAAAATTTTTTTAAAGAAAAAGAAGAGGAGAAAAAAACAATCAGCAAAATCAATCAATATATCCTCCCAAATCTGAAAATATACACAAATGTTCCATACCCATGGACCTTCTACTTCTGCAGAGGAATAGAGGGAAGTGTCTTCTCATGTCTCATCTTTGGGGCCAGGCTTGTTCTTTGTAATTTTGTAACATTAATTTAGATTATTTTGTGTTATTGTTCTTTCCACTGTGCCATTATGTTGACTGTTTTCTTGGCCCTCTTTACTTCACTGCTTCAGTTCACACAGATCTTTCCATGTTTTTCTGTAGTTGTGATGTTTATCATTTCTTATAGGACAGCAATATTCCATTACATTTATGTATCATAATTTGTTTTGTCATTCCCTAATCAATGAACTGCAATTATTTTCATGGTGATTTCTTTGCTTAAGCTCCTTATTGACAATGCATGTTGAGAAGAATTTCTCTTCAAATCAAATGACTCAGAAAATTAAGCACTACCATCCACAGAGGAAAAACCAAGTGAATGTAGAATATCTACTTTCCAGGTGACAAGGAAGTTAGATGGACAACCTATAGCTTCTATCCATCAGTGTGTGTGTGTATACACATACATTACATATGTGTGTGTGTGTGTGTGTGTGTGTGTGTGTGTGTGTGTGTATCTCAGCACTGTGTCTTGTATAGAGCCTGACACATAGTATTGCTTGGCATTTCAAAATTACCCATCTCTATTTCTGTGTTCTCTGGATTTGTCTGTTCCACAATTAATAAACTTCCTTTCATCTTAAATCTTTTCCTGTCTTATTCTTTCCATCTTCTGGCTCTCGCTGAGACCCATATTTTCTCTGATGATCCCTAGCAGATGGCTAAACCCTGGTCTTTCCATCACTCACAAATGTTCCACTTCCCTGTTTATGAAACTCTGAAATTCTTTGATCAGATCCAAACCTTTCACCATTCCATCTTTCCCTCTGCCTCCTTATACCTAACCCTGCTCTCCATCCTCATGGTAACTGCTAGTCCCTGTGCCCCTCAGGTCTGGCACACTGTCACTCCTTCATTGTTTACACTTCCCTCCTCGCTCTTTTTGACCCCACAGTGAAGCAGTTTGCATGATTTTCTATCTGTGAAGTCCTTGATCTCTTCTTCAAGAGTAGAACACTACAACCATCTGCTTTTGGTCCTATTCATATGTTACCGAACGGAGCTTGAGGAAATCACAAAGCCATTCTGACCAAGCCCACTGCACATACATGTTTAATAATCTCCACGAGGGTTTCACTGCAACAAGACAATCCTTTTATACCTCCCACTCACCAGAGAGTATTCATCGCTCCTCAAGTTGTCATGGCATGCCCTCACCCTATCCTTTCAGCTGAGGAACTCACCTCGCACACCACTGAGAAAACTAAGGGCATTCTCTTCTCTTTGTATTCTCTTCTGATTTCACATGGGGTGGCTGGGTGGCTCAGGGCACAGGGCCTGGAGTCAGGGAGACCTGAATTCAAATTTAGCTTCTGACACTTACTAGCTATATGACCCTGGGCAAATTAACCCTCTTAGCCTCAGTTTCCTCATTTGTAAAGTGGGCTGGACAAGAAAATGGCAAACCACTTCAGTATCTTTGTCAGAAAAATCCTAAATGGGGGCTAGAAGAGTTGGACACGGTTGAAATGAATGAATGACAAACAAATGAAAATTCTTATCTTGCACCACTTAAAAGCTTTCCCCTCCTATTAACCCTTTTGTCCCAGCCTCTCATGATTTCTTGCCAAGGCAAATTCCTCTGCATGTATCCTTGATCCCATCCTATCTTATCTTCTCTAGTTGATTACCTCCTCTATCATCACTCCTCTCTCCCAGCTCACAGGTCCCTTCCCTGCTGCCTACAATAACTTTTACCTATCTCCCAGTCTTAAAAAAATGTTCACTTCATCCTAAGCCTTCTAGTCATTTTTCTACATTCCTCTTCCCGGTCTTGGCTAAACTCCTGAGAAAGTCACCTACACTTGGTGCCTCCTCTTGACTCCAAATTCTGCAGTCTGGATTCTGACCTCATCATATCACGGGTGTGGCTCTCTCCAATGTTCCCAAGATCTCTTCATTGCCCAATCCAATGGCTATTTCACAGTCCTCTTTCTTCTTGACCTCTTTTTGGAACCTGACATGGTTGATCACCCTTTTCTCCCAGATACTCTCTGTAGGCAGCAGTGACATGGGCTCTTTTGGTTCTCCTCTGACCTGTGTCTGACTGCCCCTCTCAGTCTCCTTTGCAGGATCTTCCTCCAGGGTATGGCCTCTACTTAGGAGTGTCCTCCTGGGACCACTTCTCTTCTTCTCTACTGTCTCACTTGGCAATCTTATCAGTACCGAAGAGTTCATTTATCAACTCTATGCAGATGTTCTTAGAACGATTCAGCAAGCTCTAGCCTCTTTTCTGACAGAGCTCTAGTCCCATATCACTCACTGCCTTTTGGACATCTCAAACTGGATACACCATAATTGTGTCAAACCCAACATGTCTAAAACAGAACTTAACATTTTTCTCCCAAACCTTCTTTTCCCAGCTTCCTCATCACTGTTACGAGTGCCACCATTTTCCAAGCGATCCAGGCTCAAAGCCTTGGAATCATCCTGAATTTCTTCTCACAATCAGACGCTGTATAGAATATGTAATAAAGTATTATTGGTACAGTGACTCACATAAAGTTAGCAATTGATAAATGCTTACTGACTGCTGACTGTCAGCTGATGCTTAATAAATGCCTGTTAATTGAATGGCAGACTGTCAATGGAAAATGGATTGAGTCCAGAATCAAATAGGAAGGGGAGAGCAAGGTAAACTGCCTTCAGGAAAACAGAATGTTCCTTCAAAGACCCCAAAACTCTTTCATATACATCTGTTTCTCACCACTCACACCACCACTAACCTGGTTCAGACTCTCATCACCTCATTCCTAGACTGCTGTAACAGCGGCTAATTAGACTTCCCACCTCACATTTTTTCCCACTCCCACCCATCTTCCACTCAGCTACCATTGTGATACCATTCTCTAAAATGCATGACCATGCCAATCTCCCTACTCAAATCCCCCAATGGCTTCTTCTTATCTCCAGTATCAAATACAGAATTCTGTGTGTGATTTAAAGCCCTTCCTATCTTGCAGGTCTTTTCATCCTCTACTCCTCTCTCTATTCTCTGTGAAGAAGCAATCTGTCCCCTTGCTGTTCCTTGCATAAGACACTCCATTTCTTGCCTGCTTGCCTTTCTCCATAGGCCTGGAGGGCTCTATCTCCTCATCTCTTCCTGCTGAATCCCTTGGCTTCCCTCAAGACTCAGCTCCAGTCTCCTTTTCTGCAGGAGGTCTTTCCTCGCTTCCGTTGCCCTTTCCTCCCACTTTTCTGCCCTCTCTCTGAGTTCCATTTACACTGTACGCATGCTGTATGCATATGGCTGTTTGCATGCTGCCCCTCCTATTAGGATATGAGCTCCTTGAGAGCAGGGACCGGGCTTTATTTTCTTTTCATTTTTTCTGTATTCCCGGTGGTTAGCACAGTGCCTCACAAAGAGTTAGCACTTAATAGATGCTCATTAACAGCAGAATGACAGTAGATGCTTAATAAATGCTTGTTAATTGAATGGTAGACTGTAAATGGACAATGAAGTGAGGCCTATCTACACCTGTAATAATCCCAACCAGAAAACTACTGGTGAATTTTGTTAAGCCTATCAAAACAGACTATTTAGCAGAAATGGGGAAATGAGAGAAGGAGAGATACACAAGGGATAGTTTCTAATACTTTTTCTAATTGTTGATTGCTTTTTCTAAGCTGAGAGTTACATTTATTTAAAAAAAAGTAAAACAGCATTTTAATAATAACAATATCACTGGATTTCTGTAACCCTTTTCTTCTAAAGGGCTTTAAATGCATTCATTTCTAAAGTATCACTTAAGTCTTTTTATTGTTCCTAGGACACTCAGGCACAAGGAGGTTAAAGGACTTGCTTGAAGTTAAAAAAGAATGAGAAGCGAAACTAAGGCCAGAATTCTGGCCTCTTGACTCTCTTGTTCTGTCTGATGACTGGTGGGGGGGTTACTGGAGCTACAGCCTTTCCTGAGGGATTGGCAGGAGGGGTCTGCACGTATGTCCCTATTGTTCTGTGCTATTTATTTACAGGATGTATAAGCGCACACAATGCCAGATGTCCAGAGTGGGAGGAATTCACTAATTCTTGCCTAATCAAATTTGTTCCACTTTAAATGTGCACAAGCCCTTTAAGTGTGCTACTAACAAGGGAAAATGCTGCCCAAACCACCGGCAAAGGACCCAGTTCCAGTATTTCCTGAGGGAGAAATTGTTTCACGTTTCTCATTTTGGCTGAAAAGTTAACTTGGTATTCTAGTTAAAGCATGAAAATTAATCTTATGAGATAGAAAGAGAATTTGTGGTTAAATGGATGACACAGTAGACAGAGCGGAGGCCTTGGAGTAAGGAAGTCCTGGGTCTGCCCTCTGACCTACACCAGCTGTGGGATCCTGGTCACTTCTTCCAGCCGTCATTCTGAAAAATACACATTTTAGAGCAGTTGCAGGACTGTACTGGAAGAGAGAGTTTCTTCTCCCAGGACTTCTCTATACTGATGAAATCATAGGTTGATTAAAAAAAAAAACAAAACTGGCTCTAACTTGCCAGTCAAGGTCAACTTCTTTGCCCGGCTCTCAGTGTGGGCCTACCTTTGGACCCAAGCTTGCTTCCTCCTTCTCTCAGACAGAGGCACACACAGAGGAGCACGCCTGGGCATTCTGGGCCCTGGGCCCACATTCTACGCACGTCTATGCTCCTCAGACAAGCGCTCTCCATTGTGCCCAGTCAGTCTCCTTCCTGCTTCCATAGACTCATTGTTCTTTCCCATCTCTGGGTCTTTGCTGTTCTCCCTGCTTGGAGTGTCCTCTTTCCCTTTGACCTTATTCCCAGCCATCCTTCTAAGCTAGCCTCAACTCTCATGTCCTCCCAGAAGTCTTCCCTGACTAGCTTATACTCCTATCACTGCCTCCCTTGAATTTGTAGAGTACTTAAGAATCAGAACTAACTTGTAGAGTACTTAGAGTCAGAACTAAACAATTTAGCACCAAATTTACCCGCTAGTTATTTAATGTATGCTCATTTACTTTCCCAACCAGACTGTGAGCCCTTAGAAGGCAAGGCCAAGGTTCATAATTTTTTGGCATTCCCCACACAGTGCTGAGTTCAGAGAATACTCATTCATTGCCCAACAAAAGGTAGGCTGATACAATGGGAAGATCTGAATTCAGAAAACCTAGGACAGAATCCAAGGTCTTCTACTTTTTATCTGTAGAACTCTACCATCTCAGCCCTTCAGGGGAGCTGAGCTTTCCTCATCTCAAAAATGAAGAGGATGGACTAGATGGCCTCTAATGTAGCTTTAAGTCCTAAGGCTGTTTCTGACAACAGCCTGTCTAAGGCAGGCAGTGAAAGGAGATGGCCCTCATTTTGAAAATAAGGAAATTAAGGCTCAGAAAGGTTAAGTGACCTGCCTATGTTTACAAAGTAAGTGCGGATTCAGGATTTGAACTCAGGGCTCCTGATTCTTTTCCTCTGCTTCTATTTTTCAGTCATCTGTATTCTTTTCTTTGTGTGGGGCATTACAGGGGTACACAGACTGAAAGGAGTGCTGACTTCAAACACTTTCTATTAGCCTACACCCACAAGGCAGGTGGGGTAGTTGAGCTTTTCAGCTTATTTACTAAAGTGCGACATAGAGTAGTTTGTCAGGGAAATTGGTAGTGCTTATGTTCCACTCATGGTATTCCAAAACAATGAATGGCAACTTTTGCTATTCAAGAAACAGAACATTTCTACTGTGTATAAGGATTGACTAAGAACCTTTGTTGGAAAGCCTTTTGGCTCATCTCTCTTGCAGCCCTCTTCACTTCTTCAGGGACGGCATCTTTCTCTGCTTGAGACACCTGGTACACGTTATGGCCTGCATCCAACCGGTATGGTCCCCCTTTGCCACCCAGACCAGCAGTGTCTCTGCCCCCTGGAGAAAAAAACACGGAAGTAAGAGTGGTGAGTTTGCTCTTGCCCCAGACAAAAAGTTATCTGTCCCTTCAAAATGTGTATCACACCTTTAAAATATAATAACAGAATTATAAAAATATAATTAATATACATAAATTAAATTAAAATACAAGTTAGCTAAAATATAATTAAACATAATTATATTTTTGGAAAGTGAAGACTATCCTTCCCAC
Organism: Pseudochirops cupreus; assembly: GCA_028627135.1. NCBI lineage: Eukaryota > Metazoa > Chordata > Mammalia > Diprotodontia > Pseudocheiridae > Pseudochirops > Pseudochirops cupreus. The sequence goes on from JAQQSU010018802.1 coordinate 8,591, forward strand.
TCTTTTCCATTTCTCCAAATCCTATCTTTTAAGGTCCATGAAGCCTTCCTCAGTCACATTTCTCTAAATTTCAACAACATTTAATTTCCATACCATACACTTGGCACTCACATGCTGCCTTGTGTGATTGGTTAACTTTTCATCTGTATATCTCTCATCTCCCCAACTATACTATAAGCTTACTGAAGGCAGGACTATCGCTTTTTATTTTCTGTATCCTATATACATATATATATATATATACATACGTATGTATGTATATATATATATGTATATAGTGTTATAGCAGTGGGATCAAACAAATAGAAACAGATCCCCACTGCTTGCCACATACTGACTTAGCAAATCACAAAAAAACATTTTCTATGCTGTACTGAGTTTTCAATTATTTTGTTCAATACTTCTCAATTACATTTTATTCTGGTTCCTAGGCTTCATGTTTGACCTCTTCCCTACAGTATCTAGAACCATGTTTTGAACATAATGGTACTCCTAGGGCTGTGGTTCCTTATCTGTGGGCCTTTGGCTTCAGAAATCCATGAGTCCATAAATAAACATGCCTTTTGTAGACTAAATATATAACAAGTTATGCATATTTGCATTAATAATAATGACAGATAGCTAATATTTGCTTTAAGTACTGCAAAAACATTTTACATTTGATCTTATTTGAGCCTTACAACAACCCTGAAGTAGAAGCTACTATTACATCCATTTTATAGATGAAGAAACTGAGCCCAAAAGAGGTTAAATGATTGCACAAGGTCACATATTTTGTTCAAGTGCAGGCAGATTCCATCGTGATTAATAAAATTCAAATTAGTTTAAAGGCAAAAAAAAAGAAATCCAAATACTCAAAAAATACTTGACAGATATTACCTTATTCCTCTTTACAATACTTTGTGGGTAGGTATAATATAGATAATATTTCCAACATATCATAAAAGAAAAAACTGATGTATAAAGGTCTTAACCTGACTTGCCTCAGCCATAGGTCATCCAATGGCAAAGCTGGGTCTCTTGACTCTTAGCCTATAGCATCATCCACAAGACAAACATGTTAGTGAATTACTAGCTTTAAAATTTTTCTCCCTTTCATCTTTCATCTGTATAATCACTTTATTATTACATAAAAGCGAGCAAACTTCAGGGAAATGTCTACAAGGCCTTTTTTTTTCACTTACACATCCAAATAATACTTTGAATCTAAGAATTATAGAATATCAGGGTTGTAAATATGAGGTTGTTTCTACTAAACAAGACTCACTTCTGCAAGGTTTCCAAAGCAATATGGTCATCTAACTTCTGTGTGAAGACTTGCTGCAATAAGGAACCATCTTTTTACAGGACAGTCTGTCGAACTTTTGGGAGACTCTGTTAGGAATGCTCCCAATGTGTCACTGTGCAGCTTCTACCCTTGGATGCCAGTTTGCCTTTCGGGCTTATGCAAAACAAGTTTAATCTCTCTTCCACAAGGCAGTCCTTCAAATATCTAAAGGCAGATACAGTTTCAGTTCTTTCTTGTACAGGATAAACACCTCCATTTCCTGAGGGAGTCCAAAGTTTAAAGAACTCCAGTACACTATCTCTTCCAAGTGAAGGCGTTTAAAAGACTGCTCTGCTCCGCCTTTTAGTCTCTGTTTCTTGAAATGTTTTCCTTTCCAAAAATAATTTATTCATAGGTATGATAAGATGATGAATGAGACTGGGATTATCTCTGGGACTAGAGAAAGGATCCATAGCTATTCTGAGGATGCTATGATTGATGGTTTAGGTGTGGGTCACAGGATATGTTGGGAACATCAATATT
>JAQQSU010018803.1:0-10399 GCA_028627135.1 Pseudochirops cupreus
CTAGGAGGGCAGGCACCTGTTATTGTCCAATCTCTGAGCTCCAGAGTGAATTGGGTTTAAGGCTTGGTCTTTGAGAAAGAAATCTAGCCTATAAACCCCAAGTTAATGAGGCAGCTTTCACTTCTCTTTTGGCCAGCAATCCCAAGGGTCTTCCCCTCCCAATCTGATTTTATTTTATTAAAAGGGCCATCCTTTGACTTACCTCTTCAAGAAGCCTAATCATTGAATGGGCGTTACCTCACTCAAAGTGAGAACCAGAAAACACCTCGTAGCTTAAAAGGGCCAGGGTCCCCTTCTAGAACAAAGAACAAATACTACCTGTGAATAGCCCTAGTTGCCAAGTTGGATAACTCAGCTCCTTCTCTCTTCCCTTCCCTTCTTCTCCCCCTCCCTCCCCTCTCTTTTCCCCTTACCTGAAGGTGTTCCACCCAAAAGAAGGTAAACTTTGACGGCTGAAAGCTGCCTCCTCAACTTGTAGTTTACTGACTAGATTTTTTTCTCAAGGTGAGTAACTTAGCTATTCTCAGCAATGCAATGATTCAGGACCATTCTGAAGGACTTCTGATGAAGGGTGCTGTCCATCTCCAAAGAAAGAACTGGTGGAAACTGAATGTAGATCAAAGATACTTTTTCTTTATTTTCTTTATTTTTCTTGGGCTTTTTTTGTCTGTGTTTTTTTTTTCACAGCACGACTTACATGGAAATGTATTTTGCATAACTAAACATGTATAACCTAGGTTAAATTGCTTACTTTCTCAATGAGGGGGTGAGGGATGGGAGGGAAAGAATTTGGGAACTCAAAATTTGAAAGAAGAATGTTAAAATTATTTTTACATGTAATTGGAAAAAAATAAAATATTAAATAAAAAATAACAATTTTTTAAATTAAAAAAATTTTATATTTTCCAATTACACATAACAACTTTAAACATTCGTTTTCTAAAATTTGAAATTCCAAATTCTCTCTCTGCTTATCTCTCCTACCCCCTCATTGAAAAGTCAAGCAATTTGATATGTTATACATGTGCTGTCATGCAAAACATATTTCCATATTATGTTGGGAAAAAAAACACAGACCAAAATAAAACAAAAAAAACAAAGTTAAAAAAAGTATGCTCCAATATGTGTTTAGACTCCATCAGTTCTTTCTATGGAGATAGATAGCATTTTTCATCATATATCCTTCAGAATTGTCTTAGATCATTGCATTACTAAGAACAGCTCTTTCATAGTTGATCATTGTATAGTACTTCTGTTAGTGTGTACGGTGTTCTTCTCATTCTGTTCATTTCACTATGCATCAGTTTGTATAAATCCAGGTTTTTCTGAAAGGATCCTACTTGTGCTTATAGCACAAAAGTATTCCATCACAATCATATACCACAACGTGTTCAGCCATTCCTCTACTGATGGGCATCCTCTCAATGTCCAATTCTTTGCCACTACAAACCAGCTGCTATAAATACTTTTTTTGTATATTGGGGTAATTAGGTTTTAAATGGGAATATTTTTGTATATTTTTTGATTCTTGGTTATAATTCTAGCTCCTTTGCCTTCTAGAATATCATATTCCAAGCTCTCCAATACTTTAATGTAGAACCTGCTAGATTTTGTGTTATCCTGACTGTGGCTCCATGATATTTGAATTGTTTCTTTCTGGCTGCTTGCAATATTTTCTCCTTGACTTTAGAATTCTGGAATTTGGTTACAATATTCCTGGGAGTTTTCATTTCATTTCAATCACCTCTTTCAGGAGGTGATTGGTAGATTATTTCAATTTCTGTTTTATGCTCTTGTTCCAGTATATCAGGGAAATTTTCCTCCATAATTTCCTGATGTCTGGGCTCTTTTTTTTATCATGACTTTTGGGTAGTCCAATAATTCTTTTTTTTAATTAAATATAATTTTTGTTACATTTCAAGTTCCAAACTATCTCCCTCCTTCTCTCCCTCCCCACCCACATAAGAAAAGGCCAGCATTTGACACAGAAATATATATACACACACACACACATACATACATACACACATATTATACATAATATATACACATACATGTGTGTTTGTGTAAAAGCATCCTATGCATACTTCTATTTGTCAGTTTTTTCTCTTGTAGTAGATAGCATTTTCCTTCATGGGTCCTTTGTAGTTGATTTGAATATTTATAATATTCAGAATAGCTTAGTTCACAGTTATTCTTTAAACAGTATTGCTGTTGGTGCATCCAGAATTCTCTTGATTCTGTTCATTTCACTCTTTATGATTTCATGCATCTTTACTTTTTTTCTAAAATCAACCTGCTTATCATTTCTTACAGCATAATAGTATTTCATCACAATCATATACCACAACTTGTTTAGCTACTCCTCAGTTGATGGATATCCCCTCAATCTTTAAAATAAATGCTGTAAACAAATAAATGTGTGTGTGTGTGTGTGTGTGTGTGTGTGTGTGTGTGTCTAAATGCAAGTTCTCTTCCTTTCTCCCCTGATCACTTTGGGAAATAGACCTAATAGTAGTATTGCTGAGTCAAAGGACATATACAGTTTTATAACTCTTTACGCATAATACCAGATTGCTCTTCAAACATAGTTCCACCAACAGTGTCCCAATTTTTCTTCATTCCCTCCAACATTTGTCATTTTCTCCTTCTATCATTTTAGTCAATCTGATAGGCGTGAGATGATAGGTCAAAGTTGTTTTAATTTGCATTCCTTTAATCAATAATGATTTAGAGTAATTTTTCATAAAACTAGTCCAATAATTTTAAAATTATCTCTCCTCAATCTGTTTTCCAGGTCATTTGTTTTTCCAATGAGATATTTCACATTTTCTTCTATTTTTTTCATTCTTTTTATTTTGTTTTATTGTTTCTTGAAGTCTCATGGAGTCATTAGCTTTCACTCACTGGATTCTAATTTTTGAGGAATTATTTTCTTCAGTGAGTTTTTGTACTAACTTTTCCATGTGTCCAATTCTGCTTTTTAAGGAGTTGTTTTCTTTAGTGAATTTTTTTCATCCTTTTCCATTTGGCCAATTCTGTTTTTTAAGGAGTTTTTCTCTTCAGTGGAATTTTGTGCCTCTTTTACCATTTGGCCTATTCTGTTTTTTCTTAAGATGTTATTTTCTTCAGTATTTTTTCCTGCCTCCTTTACCAAGCTATTGACTCTTTTTTCATTATTTTCTTGTATCACTCTTACTTCTTTCCTCAATTTTTCCTCTGTCTCTCTGATTTGTAAAATCCCTTTTGAGCTCTTCTAGGAATTATTTTTGGGCCTGAGATCAATTCATACATTTCTGAGGCTTTAAATGTAGTTGTTTTGATCTTGTTGTCTTCCAAGTTTGTCTTTTGATCTTCCCTCTCTCACCATTGTAGCTTTCTGTGGTCAAATTTTTTGTTGTTTTGCTCGCTTTTCCAGCCTGTTTCTTAACTTTTAACTTTATGCTTTTAAGACCATAAACTGTGCAGAGGTACCGTCCCACTGTAATGGGAAGGTACTTAGATACTGAAGAAAGAAGAAGATCACACCAGCATGGGTTATATATGTTGATTTATTGGGGTAATTAGGTTTTAAATGGGAATTTATTCACAAGACTGGACCCTGTGGTGACAATAAGACAAAGTGATGGATCCATGTGCCCCCTTTTGGCCAGTCAGGTAATTTATAGAAGAAGAACAAAGAAGAGTGCCAGTGATGGTCTATGTTCTCTTGTAACTTTTCCTGAAAGATAGTTGAAGTGCCTTTTGCTGTTTACATTTACTCAAGGTAGCTTACATTCTTTGTGGAGTTATAGGTGACACTCCTATGGCAGTGGGGATACTGTCCCTAGGTTCAAGTTTTTTGTGCTGCTGTTTTCAGAGCTAGTTCTTGGGATTAAGTTTTCAGTTTTTCCAAGGTGGTATGATCTAAGGAGAAGTGTGTTTTCTACTCTCTTGGCCAATGCTCTGGTCTATGAATGACCACAGACACTCTTCCACCCATTAACCAAGGTCCCTGCTTTCCTTCAGCCACAAGTTCTGGTGAGTAAGTGCTCCTCCTTGTCCTGGGACTGAGACCCAGAACTGTGACCTGGATCTATGTATGGCTATTACAACAGAGTAATCCCAGTGCCAGCAAAGGGATCCCCTATACTCTCCTTCTGACCTGTCTGACCCCCTTACCATTTCTGGGCTCAGAACTCCATAAGCTGCCACTGCCAATTCATTTACCCCCCTAGGCCAGGGTTGGAGAGCCTGTGGCCTCAAGGCCACATGTGGCCTTCTAGGTTCTTGGGAAGGTCTTTTGACCAAGTCTAAGTTTTACAGAGCAAATTCTTTTATCAAGGAGATTTGTTCTGTAAAGTTTGGATTCAGTCAAAGAACCTCACTTGAGGACCTAGAGGGCCACATGTGGCCTTGAGGCCACAGGTTTCCCATCTCTGCCTAGGCCTATTGCTGGCTTGCTGGGTACAGCCTTCACTGGACTGTTCTCCACTCTCATCCCAGTGAGACAGACCTTTCCTGCTAACCTTCTAAGTTGTCTTGACCTAGAAAGTTGTTTCACCCCTTCCTTTTGTTGTTTCTACCATACCAGAATTCATTTTGAGGTGTTACTTTAAAGTTGTTTGAAAGAGAATTTGAGAGAGCTCAGGAGAGTCCCTGCCTTTACTCAGAATCATTTTTTAATGACACAAAAAACTCTAGATAGAAAATACCCACAATGGATCTTTTGAAGTACTGATTTCAAATCTTTAACATCCATTAAAATCTATTGATGCCTTTTTACTCCACTAAAATCTTACTCTTAAGCTCGCCAAGAAAGAGACAAACTCCTGGTAAGAAGGATATCTTTGGCAAAGATCCAGTGAACTAACTGTGTGACTACATGTATACATTCAAAAGATAAGCCTATCTAAGTTCTAAGAGATTCATCACCAGTTCAACTAGACAGAAATCTGTGTGATACTTGCCCCCAACATGGAGACCTTTGATTGTGTGGTTCAGGAGTTTTCTGTCTTCCTTAAAACTACAGAAAGACTATTTGCCATTGTGTTAATTCTACTGTAAGGGAATTTGATTACCTTGGTTCAATACCTGAATTTACCAGCAGGTGTTGCACTAATTTAGCTTGATCATCCCTAGTCTTAAAAGTTACTCATTTATGCATATGGAGATAGCCCATTCCCAAGTCTGCTGGCCATTCCGTCAGAGGTTGCTCACCCTGAAAATGTATAGCCTGCTTTCTTCACTCAACAAGCCCTAGTGCCTGTGGTGCTAATATACTTTGGATTAACTCCTTTCTTGTCCAGGTCTGAATTTAATCCAGGTGTAAAAGAACTAAGCAAAAAGTGAACAACAACAAATAGAATGGAATATTGCTTATAATATTAAAATATGAAATCATGTATCCAAAGTAGATTTCAGTCCTTCAGGCTTCTTGTCAATGCATTCATAGATATAGAGATTTAGCAGTCTATAGTTACAGTTTATCGTACACAGAATAAAATGAAAAGGAAAGTAGACCAAACATTCCGTATACGGACATCTATTTCCAATTACCTCCTATCCCTCCTTCTGTTTATGTTACAGACTTTTCAGTGAAGAAGAAGGCAATACTGACATGCCAAAATTCATGGAAAAGATTGGGTAAGGAGGGCTTCTACTTCCTTTCTCAAATTCAGTTCACCAGGCTGCTGGGATTCACAGTAGCTAGCAGACTTGGCAACACTTTTTCCCTTTTTGTCTTTCCTGAGATCATTGTCTCTGCCCTAGCCCTGAAAGCTGTGTACATGCTGCTGCATCTTTTGGCCAGGTATATAGTCACAGGGTCTTCATTGTGGACTCCATCCGGTCCCCAGTCACACCTGCTGCTCCCTCTTTTTCTCCTCTCTCAAAAGTCTAAGTCCCTTGGGTTTTATGTGCACATTCAGCACATAACATCTTCCATTGTCTTCTCTGTCCTAGAGATAGTCTGAACAGTCTCATTTCCAGCAGCGTATCTTACAACTTGTGCTCTTTTCCCCTCTGTGAAAAATTGACTAGGCCTTTGGAAATTCACAGAGATGAAAAAGATGATGTACTGGCTACATTTGTTAAGAGTCTACCATATTTTCATCACTGTACTACATGCTGAGAGTAATAAACACAATAAGGAAAACCACCCTTGTCCTCAAGAAGTTTACATTCTGTTAAGGAACTATAACATGTACTCAAATAAATAACTACAAGGTGATTTGAAGGTGAAGAAAGCAGTAACAACTGAGGGGCATTACAAAAGGTTTCTCATAGGAGCTAGAAATTGAGCTGAGTAGGGGCAACTAGGTGGCACAGTGGAGCATCAACCCTGGAGTCAGGGGGACCCAAGTTCAAATTTGACCTCAGATACTTAACACTTCCTAGCTATGTGACTTTGGGCAAATCACTTAACCCCAAATGCCCTGCATTCCCCCCTCCAAAAAGAAAAAAGAAAAAAAATTGAGCTGAGTCTTGAAAAAAGTTAAGGATTCAGTGGGGAAGGTGTGTCTTGCAGGCATAAGGAACAACGTGGAGCAGAGGTGCCGAGATCAGAGAACAGTTAGTTGGTCTGTTTGGTTGGAATATAGAATATATGAGATGAATAATATGAAATGTGTGGAGCCCAGATTCTGGAGAGCTTCAAATATCAACCCAGATGTCTCTTCCATTAGAATGTGAGCTTCTTGGGGGCAGGCACTGGGCTTTTTAGTTAGTTTGGGTTTTTTTGGTGTGTTTTGGGGTTTGTTTTTTTACATTTATTTGTGTACCCAGCTCTTAGTGTGTGCTTGGCACTTTGTAAGCCTTTAATAACTTGGCTAGTAGGTTGAGGATACTATATTTTATTTTAAAGGCAAAGAGGATCACTAAAAGTTTTTGAGTCATCCAGTCATATTGGAATCTTAGGAAGATTGTTTTGTCAGCTTTGTGGAGAATGGATTGAAGAAGGGAGAAATGAACAAGAAGATTGATTCGGACTCTGTTATGATAGTCCAGGCAAGAAAAGATGAAGGCCTATGTTTAAGGTAATTCCCAGCTAAGTAGATAAGAGGATATTAATGTAGTCAATTGATGATGCAGGGCTAGAATATGAGGGAGACTATGACTGGATAAATAGGCTTGGAAATCATCATTATAGAGATAGGAATTGAACCTATTGGATTATATGAGATCCCAAAGAAAAGATTTTTGGCATTTTTGACAGTAATAGGGAAGTTTGAAAGAAGGGGAAGGTTTGGGAGAAAGATAATACATTCAGTTTTGGACATGTTGAGTTTAAGATGTCTATTGGAGAAGTAGCTAGGTGGCACAGTGGATAGAGCACCAAACCTGGAATCAGGAGAACCTGAGTTTAAATCTGGCCTCTGATACTTGATACTTACTAGCTATGTGATCCTGGGCAAGTCACTTAGTCCTGATTGCCTCACCAAAAAAAAAATGTCAGTTGGATATCTAGTTTGGCATGTCTAATAGGCATAAGTGTATAAGTCTGGCAATTAGGGTTAAATGTGCCACTCTACCTCCTTATTACTGAAAATTTACCGTACAATGAGTTGTACAAATAATATACTTCCTCACTTGGCTAAATTGTTTATTGCTAAAGATTAAGAAGTCTTGGCAAGAAACTAAGGTCTATAGAGTTACAGAGGTCATTTCATCATTGTTGCTGACCAAAGTTGAAGGATTCACAAAAGAAACAAAGATTTGAGAAAAAAATAGCCAGATAAAAAGATGGTATCTAAGGAAGGATCTGGATTTCTGAGCCATAGAGGAAAAAAAAAAAGGAATTATAGGTTGCTAGTCAGGAATAGAGTATACCCAACTAAGGCCTAGAAAATCTATGGAAGAATTATTTAATCACAAAGGAAGCAGCAGCAGCATACTACCTACATATAATTAGCAAGTTTCCATAGAGAGTAGGTATAACATAGGAAAAAGAATGGTGATAGATATTCATAGGAGACAATTTCCAGGAAAGGAGACAGCAATAAAGCCCATGGCTTTAAATGTCTATCCCCAGATGAATAAAGAATGGCTAGTAAACAGGCTGAATTATAAATAATGCAAGGGGATGGAGCCAAGATGTCAGAGAAAAGGCAAAGATTCACCTGAGCTCTCCCAAATTCCCCTCCAAACAACTGTAAAATAATACCTCAAAATTAATTCTGGAGTGGTAGAACCCACAAAAGGATGGGGTGAAACAATATTCAAGCCCAAGACAACTTAAAGATCAGCAGGAAAAGTCTGCCTTGCTGGGTTGAAAGTAGAACTCAGTGTAGCACAGGTGACACCCAGGCAAGCCAGCAGCAGGCCTCAGTGGCAACTAATTTGGCAGTAGTAGTTTCTGGAGCTCTCATCACATTGAAAGGGGGTCAATTAATTGATCAGAAGGAGATTATAGGGGTCCCTTTGCTGGCACTAGGTGCAGGCCTCTTGCACTGCTCATATGCTGATCTGGGTTGCAGTTCTGGGTCCCATAAAGGGTGAAGAGGAGCACTAGCAAACCAGAGCTTGTGGCTGCAGGACATCAGAGACCCTGGTCACAGTTCCAGGGCAGAAAAGAGTGCTTGTGGTCATTCATAGACCAAAGCACAGGCCAGGAGTGTAGTAAACATACCTCTCCTTAGATGACAGCACCTTGGAAAAACAGAAAACTTACAAATCTCCAGAACTAGCTCTGAAAATAGCTTCACAAAAACCCTGAAGTTTAGGAGAATGCCCTTTTTATCCTGGGAGCAGAGTCCTGCTTTTAAAATAAGATTAAAAGCCAAGAAAAAATGATCAAACAACAAGCAAAAAAAAGAACCTTACCGTAGAAGTTACTGTGATGACATGGAAGATGAAAACAAACTCAGGAGAAAACAACAATTACACTTAAAGCCTCAAAGAAAAATGTGTGGATTGGTCGTGAGCTCAAAAATAATTCCTAGGAAAGCTCAAGAAGGATTTTAAAAATCAAATAAGAGAGTAGAGGAAAAATTAGGGAAAGAAATGACAGTGGTACAAGAAAATCAGGAAAAAAGAGTCAATAGCTTGGTAAAAGAGGCACCAAAAATACTGAAGAAAATAATGACTTAAAAAGCAGAATTGGCCAAATGGAAAAAGATGTACAACAATTCACTGAAGAGAACAACTCTTTAAAAAGCAGAACTGGACACATGGAAAAGTTAATATAAAAGCTCAGTGAAAAAACTAATTCCTTAAAAATTAGAATCAGGCAAGTAGAACCCAATGACTCTATGAGACTTCAAGAAACAAACAAAGTCGGGGTGGCAAGTTGGTGCCGTGAATAGAGCACTGGCCCTAGAGTCAGGAGGACCTGAGTTCAAATCTGACCTCCGACAGTTAACACTTACTAGCTGTGTGACCTTGAGCAACTCACTTAACCCCAATTGCCCTGCCTTCCCCCCCTCCAAAAACAAAAAAAACAAAAAGAAAGTAACAAACAAAATCAAAAGAAAGAAAAAAATAGAAGAAAATATGAAATATTTCACTGGAAAAACAACAGACCTGGAAAATAAATTGAGGAGAGATAATTTAAGTTAATTTAAGACTACCTGAAAGCCATAATAATAAAAAAAGGGAGCTTAGATATTGTATTATTATTATTTTTTGAGGTCTAAAATCATAATTTTTTTAAATTTTTATTTTATTAAATTTGTTTATCTACTTTTAGTTTACAACATTCAGTTCCAAAACTGAGTTCCAAATTTTCTCTCCCTCCCCCTCCACAAAAGCATGTGTCTGATATAGGCTCTACATATGTTTTCACATTAAGCATTATTCTAGTTGTAAAGAAGAATTATAACCAATGAAGTGAACAATTGAGAAAGAAGGAGCGAAACAAAACACAAAAAAGAGAAAGAGCAAGTAGTTTCCTTCAATCTGCATCCAAACTCCATACTTCTTTTCTCTGGATTTGGATATCCCTTTCCATCATGAGTCTTTTGGAGTTAGCTGTCTTTTAGCCTTGCATTGCTGAAGAGGAGCCCAGTCTATCAAATTTAGTCTAGACATCATATTAGTAAGGAAACTGCCCTGATAGTCAAGAAATAGAGAGTAAAATAGAACTATAAAGAATCCACCAAACATCTCCTGAAAGATCACACAACGAAAATTATAGTCAAATTCCAGAGTTCCAAAGTAAAGGAGAAAATATTGCAAGCAGTCAGAAAGAAACAACTCAAATATCAAATAGCCACAGTTAGGATAACACAAGAACTAACAGCTTCTACACTAAAGTGTTGGAGGGCTTGTAATATGATATTCTGGAGGGCAAAGGAGCTAGGATTACAGTATCAGTTCTCCTACCTTTATTTATTTTTTTTTACACAGATGCTTAATATGTTTATTTTTTTAAAATTTTTTTTGAGTTACATATTTTCTCCCCGTCTTTCCCCCACCCACC
>JAQQSU010018804.1:0-10399 GCA_028627135.1 Pseudochirops cupreus
AAAGAAAAGAGAGGAGAAAAAGAGAAAAGAGGAGAGGAGAGGGGAGAGAGAAAGGAGAGGGAGAAAAGAGAGAGGAGGGGGAGAGAAGAGAGAGAAAGAGAGGGAGAGAAGAGAGAGGAGAGAGAGAGGGAGAGAAGGAAAGGGAGAGAAAGAGAGGGAGAGAGGAGAGAGAGAAGGAAAGAGAGAGAGAGGGAAGAGAGAGAGACAGAGAGAGGAGAGAGAAAGAGAGAGGGAGAGAAGAGAAAGAAGAGAGGAGAGAGAAGAGAGAGAGGAGAGAGAGGGAGGGAGAGAAGGTGAGGGAGAGAGGAGAGAGAGAAGGAGAGAGAGGAGAGAGAAGAGAGAGAAAGAAGAGATAGGAGAAAGAAAGAGAAGAGAAAGAGAGGAAGAGAGAGAGGGAGAGAAGGAGAGGGAGAGAGGAGAAAGAGAGAGAGAAGAGAGAGAGGAGAGAGAAAGAAGAGAGAGGAGAGAGAAAGAGAAGAGAAAGAGAGGAAGAGAGAGAGAGAGAGACAGAGAGAGAGGAAGAAAGAGAGAGAGAGAGAGAGAGAGAGAGAGAGAGAGAGGAAGAGAGCGAGCGAGTGCTAGTGCTACCTGGATCTGGAATCAGATGACCGATTTGAATCCTGACTTTGATTATATGACTTGGGGCAAATCCCTTCTCCTCTCTGGGCCTCAGTTTCCTCATCTGTAAAATAAAGTATTTGGGCTTGGATGGTCTCTGAGGTCCCTTCCAGCTCCAACACTCCAACCCTAGGACTGAGACAATCAGAGAAAGCTTCCTGGAGGAGGTGAGATGAGAAGGCTACTCAATCTGAAGCCAGCCAGAGATGAAGGGGAGCACCTCTCAAGCAGGCCATCTAATAACAATTTAATTATACTCTCTTGTTTTATAGATTAGAAAACTGAGGCCCAGTTCGGGGAAAGGACTTACCCAAGGTCACCCAGTATCAGAACTAAGATCCAGGTCTTCTGATGTCCCAGCCAATGATCTGAGACATTGTGATAGAGGGGACAGAAGGCTCGATATGGAGTCAGGAGAACCCTGGCTTAAACCCCATTTACTGCCTCTCTGAGCTTCGTATCTGTAAAACAGAGGAGCTGTGACCAGATGACCTCTAAGGTACTCTCTGACTTCCTGTGATCCTTTGGCTTTGCCACCGTGTCCAGCATCCTCCCTATAGCCCTTGGTAACAACAACAGCAACGAACAATGTTGATACCTGGATTCTGGTGGCGCTTACAGAGGGGCTGGACTAAATGGCCCCTGAGCCCCTCCTCAGGAGCCGGTACTTTCTATGTTGGAGCTACCCAAAAAAAGGATGGGAGCACTTGGAGGTGCATTATTTGGAAAAAGGTTCCCTGACCTCTTGGATGTTGCAGAGAGGATTTACGGTTTAGATATGGCTTGGACCTTTGATATTTCTTCCATCACTAAGGTTCTATGATTCTGTGTTTGAACATTCTGTGTGTTCTAAGATCCCTAACAATCCTGACATTGATGTCCTAAATCCATCCCAGCTCTGACATCCTGTGTTCTAAGGGCCCTCCCAGCTCTGACATCCTGTGTTCTAAGGGCCCTCCCAGCTCTGACATCCTGGGTTCTAAGGGCCCTCCCAGCTCTGACATTTTGTGTTCTAAGGGCCCTCCCAGCTCTGACATTCTGTGTTCTAAGGGCCCTCCCAGTTCTGACATTCTATGTTTTAAGGGCCCTTTCAGCTCTGTCATCCCATGTTCTAAGACCTTCTCAGCTCTGTCATTCTGTATTCTGATCTAAGACCTCTTCTAGGTCTGACAGTCTTTTTTCTCCTAAAGTCTCTCTGTGCTCTAACAGGTCCCTCTAAGGCAGCGGTTTTCAACTTGTGGGTTATGTTCAATTTGTAACAATGAAAATACATCCTGCATATCAGATAGATTCATAACAGTAGCACAATTACAGTTATGAAGTAGCAACAAAAATAATTTTATAGTTGGGGGTCACCACAACATGAGGAACTGTATTAAAGGGTTGTGGCATTAGGAGGTTGAGAACCACTGCTCTAAGGTCTCTGTCTTCTATGTTCTTTGGTCTCCTCCCAGCTGAGATATTCTATGTCTCAGCTTTGACATTCTGTATTATTCCAAGGCCTCTTCTAGAACTGACAATCTTTTCTACTAAAGTCCTTCCTAGCTCTGATTTTATCTATTCCAAGGGCTCTCTCAGAGCTCTGACTTTCTATCCTGAGATTCCTAAGTTTTTTCTTTGTCTAGACAAATTCTGCCATCCTACAAAATTGTGCAGTCCATTTATTTCTCATTTGCCTCGCTTAGTCTGTCAGCCTGCCCTGGCCAAATGAGGTGAGAACTATGGGGTGTCAGGCCCCTTATAACTCCATCCTCTCTCAGGACTCACAAGGCACCCTCAGAGTGAGTCACTGAGTGCTCTGTGGGATGGGAAACTTGGCTCTTACCCTGGAAAAAGCTGGTAGCTGAAGTGTGTCTGTGTATATGTGTGTGAATGAATGCTGGGTTGTGATTGGGAGCCAGCCTGTGGGAGGGAAAGGGGTCTTTGGGTTCTGGCTGGCACTCTAGGCCTCTGAATCCCCTTGACCTATGCAGTCTTCCCTCTATCCCCAAACAAAGTGTGGGGCTCCCAAGTCCTAGCCCCACTCTGGCTGTCCATACCTTTCAGGGCCCCCCTGACTGTCCATATTTGGGGGCTTGAACTTCACAGCTTGCTGAGGTTCCCACTACCCATGGACTGGGGGCACTGCTTAATAAAGGGAGGTCAGGCATTATTTGGGGGACTCTCTCTGGGTTCTCTTTTTTTGGAGGGGGGGAAGGCAGAACAACTGGAGTTAGGTGACTTGCCCAAGGTCACATGGCCAGTAAGTGTTAAGTGTCTGAAGCTGGATTTGAACTCACATCCTCCTGACTCCAGGGCCGGTGCTCTATTCACTCTGTTGCCTAGCCGCCCCTCTTGGTTCTCTTGCATGAGGCCATCTGGCTTCTAGAGCCAAGAGCTTGAGTGGAAGCATCCCCAGTTACTCTTTCTCAGATCTCCTTTCTCTTTAAAATCTTTTATAATTTTATCCCCAATCTGTTTTTCTTTTTAAAAATATTTTATTGATGCTTTTGAAAAATATCGCTGTTGTTCTATCTGATTCTTCACACCCTTCTTGCTTCTTGACAAAAAAATAGAATATGCCCCTCATAACAGATGAGTACAGTCAAATGAAACAAATCAATATGTCTGCCACAATGTATGCTGCATTCCGCACCTGTGACCTACCACCTGTTTGGGCTTCTGAAGTCCTCGTTGGCCGATGCGTGGATCAGAATTCTGAAATCTTTCAATGTCTGTCCTCTCTTTCTTACTTCCTGTTCCTCCCCCTCATGAACTCTTGTGTTCCAGCCCAAACTAGCCTGTCTTCCTCACATGTAAACAACATTCCTTCCCCTTCCTCCATACTCTGTGCCCAGAATGCTCTCCCACCTCCCCCCCTGCTTCTTGGAATCTCTGGCTTCCCTCAAGGTTCCTCTCAGAGCCCCCTCCCCTCCTACGGGAAGCCTTTCCTGATTCCCTTCAATGATGGGCAATTTCTACCATTCTTCCCTTCCCCCATTATTTTATCTGCATTGTGTATGTTTATTCCTCTGTATACATGCTGTGAAATTGCTTCACTAGTTACTTGAAGACAGGGGCATTTTGTTTTTGAATGCTTGGCACACAGTAGGGATTTATTTATTTCTTAAGCATAGGATGGAAGAGGAAGGAGGAGCTGGGAGCAGAGGTTACCCAGGGCCTCCAAACAAGTTTCCATTGGTCCCAAAGTCATGCTTACTTTGGCTTTGGAAGTATTGCCCAGAGCCCTCTGCCGTGGTTCCCCTGCCCCCACCCCAATTCCTGTCCTGGCATTAAACATTTGCTGAGTGTTTGCTGTGTGGCCAGCCTGGGGCAAGGGAGAGGGAGAAGGGCCAAGGGAGACATGGGCCCTTTTCAGGGACCTCATAGTCCACCCACAAGACAGTGACATAAGTTGTAAGGACAAAGAGTAATCTGTAGGGCTTCAAATTGAGAAACAAAGCTGGGGAGGGACCCACTCAGGCCTTCTGGCTTGGGTCATTCCACAGTATGAAGCTCAAAGGATTGGGGATGATCAGGCCCTTTAGAGACCAGCTAGGCCATCGTTCTGGATGCAAGCAAGATGGTACCACAGTCAGGCTTCCAGACTGGCTTAGATTTTCCACTGCAAGGCAGCCCAGGGGACACAGCTTGGGATGTGGTAGTGGTGATGGAGTCTGTTCTATTAGCCTGTGAGTTCTAGCCTAGGCTCTATCACTAACTGTATCTAGCTGAGGTCTAAAGGCTCTGCCACTAACTGTATCTAGCTGAGGGCTGGGAAGACAGGGTGGGGAAAGAGAAGTGTGGGCCCAAATGGTGAAGGCAGGTTCTTGGAGGAAGGATGGTAGGACTCGGTGAGGCAGGGATTGGGGCTGGCGGGTGTGGGGGGCGTGGGGTGGGGTGGGCAGGTGGGAGTGGGGAATGAGGTGGGGCGGAAGATAGTTGGAAAAATAGCTTGAGCAAAGGTGTGTGTATGTGTGTGGGAGAGAGAGGGAGAGAGAGAAGAGAGAGAGAGAGAGAGAGAGAGAGAGAGAGAGAGAGAGAGAGAGAGAGATCAGGAGGAGACTGGTTTGACTGGAGTTCCAAGTTGGAATAGGAGAGAGAAGATTGAGAGAGGAAGTTACAGGGGTATGACAGAGATTATAAAAAATGGAAGTGATCTTAGAACCCAGAATTTCAGAGCCAGGAGGGACCTTAGAGCACAGAATGTCAGAGCTGGCAGGGCCCTTAGAACACAGGATGTCACAGCTGGCAGGGGCCTTAGAACCCAGACTGTCAGAGTTTGGAGGGGTCTTAGAACATAGAACGTTAGAACTGGAAGAGACATTTTGTCTAATCCCCTAATTTTGTAGCATTTTGGTATTCAGAGCTGGAAGGCCCTTTCAAGGCCATCTTGGCCAGCCCTCCATTTTAAATGTGAGGAAATCAAGGTTGAGCCTGGTGGGGTTGTAAAGGGTTTCTAATGTCAGATGGAGGAGTTTGGACTTCATCCTTAACAGTATTTGGGACACCCCTCAGTGGAGGGGGGGCAGTGGCTATTATAAAGGCAGGCCTTCAGGAAGGCTTGCTAGGATTTTGGGTAGGTCTATACTTGTCATCTCTGTATCCCCAGGGAGTTGAGAGTCAGAGGCCAGGGCCCAAGCCACATCTGAGCCCTGCTCTGAGTTTGGCGCCACATGGCTGGGTGAGTGGGGGGTCTGTGGTCTGATGCCCCACTGCCACCTGGGCTCTGGGCTTTCACCCAGTCATTCTCTTCCCTCTAATTACATGTCTAGAAATGGCTACCCTGGCCCACCCCACAGAGGGGAAGAGAATAGTGAGGGGGCAGGGCATTGGAGACCCCAGGACAGACTGTCTTTGGAGGTAGACCGTACCTCGGGGATGGTAGGTTGCTGTACAGTTAGGAGGGAATCTGGGACTTGCCTGGGAATCAGGCAGAAGAGGAGCTGATCCCTCTCAGGGATGATCCTTTGGGAATCTGGCATTCAATGTCCTTTTTAATCTTTCAGTGTCACTCTCTAGAATCCCACCTCTCTCCCTAATAGTTCCAATATCCCCAGTCCTAGCAGCTCTTCTCTGTCCCTCTCCCCCAACATAGCCTTGCTCTTGTAGGTTGGGGAAACCTTCCCCCATCGCAGTTTCACCCCCATAACATTCCTTCCCACATTCCTGGGCTCTACCATTTGAATAATGTTCCGTGTACATTCTCCATCTCTCTGGCAGAGATAATGCTCCTCCATCCCCACATTCTCAGACCCTCCCACAGGGAAAGCAGTCCCCTCAGGTTTTCAGGCTCTCCCATGTGCATAATGTTCCCTCCCTCACCCAGTTCCATTTCCTTCTCTTCATTTCCTGTCATTACCCCTCTACATTACCCAGACCCTCCCTCGTTTGTATTACCCACAAAAACTGGCAGTGTGACTCAGTGAGTTGGATGCCGAACTTGGGAGTCAGGAAGGTTTGGGTTCAAATCTTGCCTCTGACACTTACAGGGTCTTTGGGCCTGGGCAGGATGCTCGGTGAATGCCAAGCTTTAGGTTACTCACATATAAAAAGAACATAATAATCCTCCTGGCCCCTGCCTACCGAGGTGCTGGAGAGACAAAAGGAGATGCTATTAAAACATTCGGTGAACTTGGAGCTGCTCTCCAAATGTCAGGGCTGCCTTTTTGAAGCCAGAGGCAATGTGGCCCTAATAGAGTTAGGAGGACAGTGAGGGTCATATCTTGCCTTTGACACCAACTGCGTGCTGACCCTTCCTCACCTCGAAGTATCTTCATCTATAATATGGAGATAGTAAGGGTAACACTTGACTCACAGGCTTCTTATGAGACTCAATCAGCCAGGATTTAGAAGGTACCTACTGCATGCCAGGCACTGTGCTGAACATAGATATAGCATAGCCTACTATATGCATCCCCCATAGCTACTATGGGGGATGCATATTAATCAGCAGGCACTTATAAGACACCTACTGTGTGCCAGGCACTGTACTGAAGATAGATATAGCACAGCCTACTATGCACTAAGTTTGGGGGATGCATATTAATCAGCAGGCACTTATAAGACACCTACTGTGTGCCGGGCACTGTACTGAAGATAGATATAGCACAGCCTACTATGTGCTAAGTTTGGGGGATGCATATTAATCAGCAGGCACTTATAAGGCACCTACTACGTGCCAGGCACTGTTCAGGGTGATGGCAGGGGTGGATATAAAGACACAGTGAGACAGTCCCTGCCCTCGAGGAACGCCTCTTCTGGCAGACACTGTTCAGTTGTTCAGTTGTGTCTGACTCTTGGTGACCCCATTTGGGGTTGTTGTTGTTTTTTTTTTTTGGCAGAGATTCTAGGGTGGTTTGCCACTTCCTTCTCCAATATGACATGACAATATGCACATGCATAAATATGTGCAGAATATATATCACGTAAATTCAAGTGAGAGAATTCTGTCAAGTCCTTTGTAAAGCTTTAAACACAAGATGCATGTCACTTCTTGTTATCTGTAAGAATTCTAGCACCATCCTCACATTTTCAGGCCTTCTTCCTGCTGATAGTGCTCTTTGGGCTATAGGAATAATGATAGTAGTGGTAGTAGTAGTTAACCTTTATATAGCTCCTACTATGCACCCGACACTGTGCTAAGCACTTTGCAAATATTATTTCGTTTGATCCTCACGTCAACTCTGGGAAGTAGGTACTATTATTATCCCCATTTTTGGAAGAAGAAACTGAGGCAAGCAGAGTTTAAGTGACTTGCCCAAGGTCATATAGCTAGTAAGTATCTGAACTCAAGTTTTCCTGACTCCAAAGCCTAGCAATCTATCCACTGTGTGACCTAGATGCCAAAGCTTGGTTATTTCTAGGAGTCAGGATAGGCACAGGGGTGGGGAACATGTGACCCTCTAGTTCCTCAGGTGAATTAAAGGGGCTCACTTGAGGACCTAGAGTGCCACGTGTGGCTTCTAGGCCCCAGGTTCCCCACTCCTGGGATAGGGAGTGGTAGGGGTGAAGGGGAGCTATGTGTAGAAGTGAAGGTGCTCCTGCCCTGAAGGCTTTAAAAGCTTTTAGTAATTTCCTCCCAAGAGCATGGGGTGTAAAACTCCCATGGCCTGCGTGTAAAACTTTAACAGGCCAGATTTAGGTTACACCTAAACAAGTCCTTGCCGCTTGGCAAGGGAGATGAATGGAACGTGTTGCTGAGGTTGTGGGTGCCATACATAATAGGTCCAAAGATTTAGAGCCAAAAGGGATCTTGGAGAACATGGAGACCAATCCCTTCATTTCATAGAAGGAGAAACTGAGGCCCAGAGAAAGTACATATTCAAGGTCACACATAAGGGCACCCCAGTATGTGGGGTGGGATTGGAACCTAGATCTCGCTTGACTCTAAGCCCAGTGCCCTATCTGCCAGGCCAAGTTGCTTTTCCTATGCCACCCTTCCTCAGCAGACCTGGGCTCAATACTTGGAGCCAGGAGGCTGGACTAGATGATCTCTAGTAACCTTCTTAGAAGCTGGAAGAGAGTTTTAACATTGTCTAGGCCATCCCTCTGTAGCCTAGAGTTGAAGCTGAGGGGATGTTTGGCCTTCCCCCATCTCAGCCCCACCTTTTCATTCCTGCCCCTCTTAATTGTACTCTGAGCCTCCTAAAGATAGCATGTTGGGATTATTTGGGGAAGCCCCTCCCTTGGCACAACTCTGCCCAACAGGAGAGCAGGCTGTGTTCCTCCCTTATGGGGAGATAGCCCACAGGACAGGTCCCTTCCCCCAAACCTATAAATATCTCCCAATGTTCCCTACATTCCTTTTCTCCCCCCAACCCCATGGGCTAAGCAGAAAGTAGGCTGAAACGTGGCCTTCTGTAGGGTGGGAGGTGGGGCCTGGCCTTGACCATCAGGAACCTAATCATAGACTTTTGGAAAACCACAGGCCCGAGGGATGCTGGGACTGGTCTGCCCGCTGAACCACAAATGCCAAGTTAAAACAGCTACCACGTTAAGGTCTCAATGAACACCTCCTACACAGTAACCCTGTGTTGTAGACAAAGTATTAATTACACAGGAGGAAACTGAGTCTCAGAGATGTGAGGTAATTTGCCCATGGTCTTACAGCCAGTATTTTTAGACAAAAAGTTTGAACCCAGGTTCCTGAAGCTAAGACTAGTGTTTTTTTTTTTTTCGGGGCGGGGGGCAGTAGGAAATCTCTGTCCCCAGAGATTGGGGCCCAAGTTTTCTTCCCTGAGGTTGCTTTTGGCTTGACTTTTCACCCAGGACAATCAGAGGGAGGAGAGGGCAGTGGGATTAGGCCCCCTTCCTCATTAGCCTCAACTCTGGGGCCCAGGGTGACAGTTGAGACCTTGGCCCCAAACCTTCCCCCTCTACATTTACCAGACTGGTTGGGCACCCCAAGCTCCCCTATATCCCCTCCTGAGCCTTTGGTCCCGACTGCCAGGCTAGGCCTTAATGAGGGTAATTTAAAAGCAATCAGCTAGGGCAGGAGGGATGTGGAAAATCTAATTGCAAAGCTCTACATAATAGAGATTCTCAGCTTCACATGCAATCCTCTCTTTCCGTTCTAGTCTACCATGTGTATGGAAATGATCATTTTATTTGGTGTTTATTAAGTCTAGAAAAAAAATAAAAATTCAAAAAAAGTCATTGCAACAAGCTGATTGCCAATTCAACTGAGGGCACTGAGGGGCAGCGGGTGATTTTTTTTCTCCCAGTCTCCTCCCCCCTACTCCAGTCCAAGGGCCAGGTGAACCGATCTTAGTGTAGAACTGGGCTGTGCTGGGGCTGGGTACCTTTGTAGGGAGCTCAACTTGGGTCCTGGGGGTTTCAGAGCTGCTCTGCTTCCCTTTGGGAATGTGGAGGGGGTGGAACTTGCCCAGCTCCGGAGCTCTCCTCCCTCTAGTCTTCTAGTCAGCTACCAAAGTGGTCTGATTATATCCCCCTTCCTGCTCAGTAAAATCCAGTGGCTCCCTATTATCTCCAGGATCAAATATAAAATCCTCTGGCTTTTAAAGCCTTTCACAATCTGGTCCCTTTCCATTCTTCTTAGAACTCACTCCCTTCCACGTGCTCTGGGATCTAGTGACACAAGTGACCTCCTTGCTATTGCTCACCCAGGACCCCCCATCTCCAGACTCCAGACCTCACCGACTGTTCCCCAAGCCTGGAATTCTTTCCCACCTTGTCTCTCCCTCCTGGCTTCCTTCAAGTACCAGCAAACCTCCTCCCCTTTCTTCAAGAAGCCTCTCTTCCTTCTCTCCTGTAATGCTGTGCCTTCTCATCAGGATTACATTCAGTTTACAAACACACACACACACACACACACACACACACACACACACACACACAGACACAGACACAGACACAGACACAGACACAACACACACACGCACGCGCACACACACACGCGATCTTTCTGTATATATACACCCATATAATACAATATTATATATAGAATAATTACAACACAATAACTATATATACATACATTTATGGTATATACATAATCTCTTTGAAATAACTTTCAATTGATCACATACATATATATATGATATATTATAATATACTACAATGTGGACACAATAACCATGTATGTACCACACACATGATATATGTCTATGTAACTGTATAATACTATATATACACAATAACTATGTACATATACATGTATAGTATGCATACAACCTCAGATTGTTTTCAATTTATCATATACATATTTACATAAAGTATATATAAAATGATATCATGATATATATATATAAAACCACCTATAAACCACATATGCAGATAT
>JAQQSU010018805.1:0-10399 GCA_028627135.1 Pseudochirops cupreus
TATATGCAATTATTATTATTATTATTGACTACATCCAACTGGAACTTGAGATACACAGGCACTGCAGTTGGTAGATCCATCCTGCCCTACCAAAAAGTGACATAGGAGAGAATAGACTGGAGGAGGGGGGACGCACTGGGATGGCTGTTTTGGGGTGGTGGATGGGGGAGGGACAGGGAGAAAATATGTAACTCAAAATCTTGTGCAAATGAATGATGCAAACTATAATAAAATTTTTTTAAAAAGAAAGATACAAGGAGATAGAAGTTAACAGTCTCTTGATTATCCTAAGCAGCAGCTCCTTGATGTAGTCTTCCCCTTCACCTTCCAATATGTCCCAGAGACCAGGGATAGAACCAGCTAGCATCAGATGCCAAGGTTTAACTATACACAGATCAGAACTTCTGTTTAAGCCAAGGCGCCCATTCCTTTGGTGGTGGTAGTGAAGGGGTCAGACAGAGACATTGGGCAGACTTGGCTCAGGTTGTGACTTACATAGGGTTTCTAGTCAAAGAATTACTCAGAGTGGATCTTGGCTGGAGCTCAGTGCAGTCAAGGTGGCATTTTCTCCACCCTGGGGGCAAGTACTAGGCAGTTTTCCCTGGTTATTACATGGCAATGGCTAGGAGCTTGCAGTGGCTCATGGCTATCGGTCCCAATGTTTTTCCACAATAGAGCCTCTTCCTAGGACTCAGTTTACTGGCAAGTGAAGGAAGAAGTAAAAAGGTGGGCTGGTCTGGGAAGCATAGGTAGGGCTCCATTTGATCTGGCCCTGAATGATCCTTCTTTGGAGAAGAGCAGAGTAAGGAGGATTTGCTTTTGAATGGCTTTTTGTATGTATGGGTTCCACAGCCTGACATCAATGTTATCTCACTTTGAGGTCATTCACTTCAGTTCACGCAATTCACATCAGAAGTGGCTCATCCATGATTTCTTTTCTTCCTCCCTATGACCCTGATTCAATAAACCTTGCTGCCTCAGAAATCAGCTTTAGAACAATTCAGAATGCAAATGGAAATGGCTCAGTGTAAAGCCAAGCTTTCCAGAGGACTGCTGCTGAGAACAGCTTTAAGGTTCTGATTACATAGTATAATGAGCTCTCTATTTATTCAGCAGTAAATTAAAGCAAAACATTCACAGAAACCAAAGTACAGCATGCACAATGTTATGACATAACAAGTTATCACTAAAGTGGCCACATAGTTTTAAACAAAAGGTATCATTCAGTAAGTCCTTAACTCAATCATCCTTAAGAAGCAGGCCTCCTTAAGGGACACAAGGTAAAAAGGTCAAAGTTCTCCACCCCTAGGACACAGTAAATCATAATCTTCTCAGTCAGCATTAAATACCCAAGAAGAGGTCTTTTCATCTTGACTCCAGGCTGGCTCTCAGCTTCCATGGTTCCTCTTCCATGGTCCTAGCTCCTGCCCAAATCTACCCAACTGTCACTTGGATTCAAAAACAGGCAGCTCTCAGCTCCTTGCCGAGCTCCTTGTCCAATTTCTCATCCAGTTCCCATTCAATATTGAAGCTCACAGCGTCCATTCCACCTCAAGTTGTTCACAGTCCCTGTTTCTGGGAAGACAAAGTTTAAGAGAACCACAATAATATTCATGCACATTGCCAGCACCATCATCAATTCACTCTCTGCCTGTGAAATCAACACAGACTCACAAACAAGATCCAAGAAGTCAACACAAATCAGCAACATAGAGATCAACACCGATCCACAAACAAGGTCTGAGAGGCCAATACAAATTATCAGTAAAGTCCCAGGACCTCCAAAACCCTCCTGCAGGATTTAAACAGACAACCAGAAAATCCTCTTTCAGGGCTTCCAGTAAGGTCCCAGGGCTTCTGTACAAAGTATCACAAACAAAAATCAAAACAGACAGGACAAAGAATGCCAAGATACCACATGGTTTCTCCTCAGCTCTGCCACCACAAGAGTTCTCTTCTCAATTCTGCTCAGTTCTGCTCTTTCCCAGACTGGGCTTCTCCTTATATGTGGTCATTAGCTTCTCCTAGCAGGGGTTCACAAGTTCTAGGATTCACAAGTTCTGTTTCTTGACAAAGACTTGATATAGTCATGGGCAAGGCTTAAAAGAAACTGGAAGGAACAAGGTGCTAAATAATTAAATAGCTGAAACAAGGTGTTAAGTACTTCATTGATTGCTATTACACTCTGGCAAGGACCTTCTATTTGCTTATTACTGATGTGTGATATGAAAGAGCCATGGTGTATATGGGACAAAGTGCTAGCCAGGGAAGACCTGAGTACCAATACATCTCCAGGTCCTGTTAGCTATGTGACCATAGGAAAGGCACTTTTCCCTCTCTAAACCTCAGTTTCTTCATCTGTAAAATGGGAGCAATAGTACCAAATTCCCATTGTTGTTCTGGGTTCAAATAACATAGTACATTCCAAGCAATATTTAAACTTTAAAGTGCTCCAAAGTAAAATGCCTGTGTCCTTTGTTTTATCTTTGTAGGCTTGACACCGAGGACAGAGTTTATAAATGTATTCTCTCCTTTCAGTGGTACTTGAGCTTTACCAAGTGCAATTGAACATTTCCAATCAAATGTCCTGTTGACATCTCAAACTCAACATGCCCAAAACAAAACTGTTCATCTTCCTTCCAAACCCTTCCCTCTTCCAAATGGCAGTACTCCTGTTGAAGGCACCACCACTCTTTTGGTCACTGAGGTTACAGACCTCAGTGTTATTCACTACTCCTTCCTCTCCCTCTCCCACAGAGCCAGTTGGTTTTACCTTCACAACATCTCTGTATCTGACCCCTTCTCTTTGCTCCCACAAACACCATCCTAGGTCGGGCCCTCATCATCTCTTACCTACATCTTGGCAATGGTCTCTCCCTCATCTTTGCCCTCTCCAGTCCCTTCTACATGCTATTGCCAAGGTGATTGGCCTGAAGGGCATATCTGAACATAGCACTCCTCTATTCATTCAATTCAAATGGCTTCCTATTGCCTCCAGCATCAAATATCAACTCAGCTCTGTAGCTTTGAAAACCCTCTACAACCTAGCCTCAATCTAACTTTCCAGTCTCATCTAGCCAAGTAGGCCTTCTCTCTGTTCCTCACAAAATATTCCATCTCCCCCCTACCGTCCCTTAACTCTACCCCATAACATTACAGTCCAAGAGGCAGATCAAGTACCTCTTTACATATGAAGCCCTTCCTGACCCCCCCAACAACTATTTCCCTTCCTCCCCATTGTACTTTGTATTTTTATGTGTGTATATCTATACATCTATATCTATATCCACATGGGGAGGGGGAGATAGAAGTGTGGCAACCTCCCCATCTGGAAAAAATCTACATAAAATTTTTGGCCTTACCTTCATACCGGAGAAGTTTGAATTATTCTGGTATTAAAAGATTAAAATATGTCAATTTTATATAATGCTATACATATATTTTATGCATTTCTGAGTTTCTTAATTTTTTCTCTGTTGCTTACTGGCCTTTGTGTGTCATTAGTGGTTTCTGAAAAACTCCCCCAAAATCTCCATTTAATTTCTTATGCTGACCTCCAATACATCAAAACCACGATGTGGAAGGGACGATTGTAGTGGGGGGAGAGGGGCTTGGAGTCAGGAAAGCTCATCTTCCTGAGTTCAAATCTGGCCTCAGACACCAGCTGTGTGACCCTGGGCAAGTCACTTCCCCCTTTTTGCCTCAGTTTCCTCATCGGTAAAATGCATTGTAGAAGGAAATGTGTCTCTGACAGGAAAACACCAGATGGGGTCAGGAAGAATCAGATATGACTGAAAATGACTGAACAATGACAAAAACACACATATTTGTATTTATTCTCTCTTCTATTTATGCCATCTTGGTTGTCTCCTCCCGTTTGGGTGGAAGTTCCTTGAAATTTGTTTTATTCCTTGTCTTTGTATCCTGAGTGCCTAGTAATTGCAATGCCTGGCATACAGCAGGCACTTGATAAATGCTTGTTGGTTGCCTGAGTAAAATACACAAAATATTAGTTATTGTTACCCAGCAAAACGTAAACTCCTCCATGTCAGGAATTACTTTTCTTGTTATCTTTGCGTCTCCAAGGCCTGATAGTACTTTAAATAGCATAATCTGGCTTCATTAAATGTTGCATTCTGCTTAGAGGCATAAGAATGAATGCATGACAAGTCCTAAACACTTTGTATGTGCAGAGCACTGCAGGGAGCATTGGGTATACAATAGGAAAGTTAGCCAGTCCCTGTCCTCAGGGAGCTCACAATCTAAGGGGAGAAGTGACTTAGGGAAGGTTTTAGCTACAAGTCAGGTGAAAAGGTCGCCTGGTCCTTAAGGTGCCGTAGAAAAGAAAATGGTCATCTTCCTTCTTCAATGTAATTTCTCCTGATCAAATCCCATCAGCTTTTCATAATGATTGGCATGGGAGTCCTCACACAGGTGTCCCCAGTGGCCAGGATTCAGGCCCTTTGCCTCCCATAATCTAGGACAGGGGAGGGCCACACTCACCCTCTATGCCCCAGGTTCCCTACCCTTGATCTAGGACTTCCTGTGAACCACAGCTCTGATACCACCTTCCCCTTGAGGACTTTCTTAATCCTCTCAGCCTCTGGAAACCACCTTATGTTACTTGGAATTTCCTTATCTTTGCATATGTGATATCCCCACAGTAGAATGGGAAATGGGAACATCCTTGAGGATAAGGAATATTTTATTTTTTTTTTCTCTATCTCTGACCTCCTAGAGATGAGGGAAACCAGAGATTCTAAGAATCAGAGGCAAGAATGAAAAACATATCATGTATAGAGGACAACTAGGGCAAAGGCTTGTAGAAAGGAAATGGAATGCCATGTGTAAGGATCCAGCAGGTGGGCAAATATAGATGGATAAGACAATACATGGAGGGAAGTGAGGTAGACAGACTGGAAAGATAAGAAAGACCAGGTTGGGAAGAGCATTGGAGACTAAGCAGAGAACTTTATGTTTGCTCTTAGAAATAGTAGGGAGCAACAGGAATTTAATGAGTGTGTGTTTTTGGCAGGGGTAAGTGGCATGATCCAACCTGAACTTTAGGAAAATAGTGCTGATAATTTTATGAAGTATGGATCAAAGTGGGGAGAAACTAATTAGGAGATTTTTGCCAAAGTACTGAGAGACTATGGTGGTGATGCTGGTTGTGCTGGTGCTACTGCTACTGGTGCTACTGATGGTGCTGCTGGTGCTGGTAAGAGGAGGAAGCATAGAGAAGGGAATGCAGTCACAGATGTTAGAGAAATAGAAATGCTTAGATTTGGCCAATGTTTGAGGACGTGAGATGAGGCACTGTGAAGAGTTGAAGAAAAGACTGAGGCTGCCAACTTGGCTGGCTCACAGGGAATCAGGTTCTGCATGACTTCACAAGGATAACTGATGTCACATTTCTTGCTTTCTCATGGGGGATGGAAGGTAGAAGGGAGGGAGAAAATTCAGAATTCAAAATTTTAAAGAAATATTAAAATAAATAATAGTTGTTAAAAAAAAAACATTTTGATAGAACGATGGTGCCCTCAATAGTAACAAGGAAATTCTGAAGAGATGGGCATTTGGAGGACATGCTGTAATAGTAATATAATTTGATCCCTTCATATTGGCAAAGCTAACAGGTACTTACCACTTAGTAATTAATCAAGCCTTTGTTAAAGAAACAGAAGGTATAAACCCCTGTTGCTGATGTAACAGGAAGGGGTTGAAACAGGAAATGGCTGAAACAGGAAGCTAGTTCCATGTGTATATAAGGAGAAGCCCCTGCTGGGTCAGAGAGATCTTCTTGGAGCCAGGTTCTGGAGGCTGAGGAAGAGAAGCCCAGGCTGGAGAGAATGAATTTTATTTTGAGAACCTGGTTGAAGTGATTTTGATTCTGGGAACTAGCTGAAACTTCTGATGAGTCTGAGGGCCAGCCAAGCTGCTGAGAAGCTGCTGAGGAGCTGCTGAGTCCAAGGGCCAGCCAGAGCTGCTGAAAGACTGAGGAAGCATGACTGTGATACTGGTACTTTTAATGAACCTGTTTGTGGCTTTGTTTAGCCTTGACTTCCCAGGAATGGAGACTGTGAAGGATTTAAGGTGGACTGGACACTGTGAGCTTCAGTGTGGAACAGGAATAGCATGGAGAGCTGGACAAGGAACTTGGAGAGCTGTCTGCCTTTGAACCCAGGTGACAGTCTGGTGAATCCAGGTAGGAGCTGGGACCATGGAAGGGGATCCAGGGAATGTGAGAGACTACCCCAAGTCAAGCTGAAAGAAGACTTTACTTGGATACTGTGGACTGACTGAGAATATCGTGATTTACTTGTGAGTGAGGGGTGGATGGCCTGTGTATTTTACACTACCCCTTAAGAAAGTGCTGAGTAGTGACTGATAATTGTAACTTAGTGAGTCCCATGAGTGGAGGAGTTTGACTATTGTATTTGACTATTGTATCCTTAAGGATGATTGAATGATTGAGTTGATTGAATGATTGAGTTACTAAGTGATTGATTGACTAAATTATTACACTTTATTCAAAACTGTGTGACCACTGTGGTGAAAACTTAGTGGCCATTTTCTGTGATAAGTTGTTGTGAATGCTGTATTTTGATTATCTGTGATAAGTTGTAACATTGTGAATACTGTACCTTGATTTACTGTGAATGTTTTGCTCTGATTTGTTATTGAATAGAAGGTTTACTATACTATGTAATCAGAACCTTAAAAGCTGTTCACAGTAGCATTCTTCTGGAAAGCTGCTTTTGCTTGCCTTTACACATGCTAATAAGTTAGATTCTATTATATGATGAGTTGGAGTTGCTGATCAACCAGGAAACTTTCCATCGGAATTTAGATGCTTCTTTCATATCACTTGCCTTAATGTCCTTTGTTCTTTCTCCACTTCTGCCTTGGAATTAGAGAAACAAGGAAGTAGCAAGGCTACCAGAATGGCCTTGGTCTGGGGAGAGCCTGAAATTTTGATGCTGGGGTATTATGATGGCTGATTACTTTGGGGGAGTCTGTGATCTCTCCACTCTGCTCTTCCCCAACCAACTTCCAGCAAGTCTTCTTTGCTCTTTTCTTTTCTCACACATGATGCTGGATTAGGGGCAGGTGGGGCACCATCCACAGTCAGGTGGGGACAAGCTGATTTTCAGATGTAGATGGCACCCTAGACACAGCCACACTGTCAGGCCCAGAAAACCTGAGGCCAGCAGATAAGCAGGAATCAGGAAGTACAGGAAGCTGATAAGTATGGGAAGACAAACAGGGAATCAAAGCAAGCAGCCCTAGAGTGAGGAACCAAGGTAGTGGAAGGCAGGCAGCAAGCATGTACCAAATCGAGACCTCCAGGGGGAGAGGGGACCAGAGCAGTGAGAAGTGGTACCTGGGGACCTAGTTAACAGGAGGTCAGATGCAGGCAGATAGCATAGGCAATAGATCTTAGACAGCTTCTGCAAGGAAGGAGCTGGATACTGGTCCAATTTATATCTCAGACCTAGACTTTGTATAGATTTTCCATGAAGACAAGCATCTTTTCCCCAAATTAACTGGTCTACACCTTGTAGGTGGAGAAAAGTGGAATATATATGAGTATGTGTGGGAGGGAGCGAAAGAATAGGGAACAGAAAGCCAGATAACTCAATTCTGTTGGAGAAGTGCTTTGGCAGGGCTGAGGCTTTGCTGCTTCCTAATGTCTCCCGCCACATGCAGCCCTGTGTTGTAGCAAAGAGAAACTTAAATATAGCAAGCCAACAAATCAGTCCCATCTGACAGCAAAGGTGCCATTCTGTACCCACTCTGCAGACAGGGAGGAAATGTTTTATGATCTAGCCTCTGGAGTTAAGATGCATCATTCCATTCATCTGAATTTTCATTCTTTTACAGTTGTTTCCCTTTGTGTGATTGTGTTTAAACAAAGTAGCTTTAAAACACACCAAGACTTTTGGGGAAGCCTGCATTGTTCTCTTAGTCCTACTTTCCTCACTCTGCATCAGCTCATGCAAGTCTTCCTGTGTTTCTCTGAATTTCTCACATTGGTCATCTCTTAAAGTACAATAACATTCCTTCATATTTCTACACCACAGTTCGTTCAGCTATTCCCCTTTCTTCATGGAATACTTAAGAATATATCTTGGATAGCAAGCTTTTATAAGAAATATCTGTTGCAATTTTTCTGCATTTCTCCATTTCCTCATTCCCTATTCACTCCCATTCAGTTGTTTTCTCTTCTTATTCTCATGCATTGATTTTGTTGGTGTAAAGCCTTTAAACAGTGGTTCTCAACCTTCCTAATGCCATAACCCTTTAATACAGTTCCTCATGTTGTGGTGATCCCCAACCATAAAATTATTTTCATTGCTACTTCATAACTGTAATTTTGCTCCTGTTATGAATCTATCTGATATGCAGGATGTATGTTCATTGTTAGAAACTGAACATAACCCACAGGTTGAGTACCGCTGCTTTAAAATGTATGTAATCAGCTTTATCTAGTTTTTTCTTATGCAATCACCTTTATAGTTTCTTTAAGAATTCTCCCCTCCCCACTATCTACCACCACATATCTGAAAGATATCAACTTTCCTTGCCCTCTTTCTTGTTGTTGTTGTTGTTTTTAATGATGGTACATTTTGTACTTAGATTGCTTATTCTTTTGGAGCTGATTGTGATACATTGTGTAAGGTGCTGGCCTAAGAGTACAAAAATGAGTTTATGGAAAACTGGGATTTTGTGTTCAGTGGTATAGCTTATCTAATCAGTTTCACTCAACAAGCATTTCTTAAGTATCTACCATAGGGATTCTTGTCTGTTTTGTGTCATGGACCCCTTTGGGCAATCTGGAGAAGCCTATGGTCCCCTTCTCAGGATCATGGTTTTCAATGCATTAAATAAAACATGGAGGATTACAAAGGAAACCAATTATATTGAAATAAATTAATCAAAATGTATATTTTTAAAAGTGAGTTCATGAACTCCAACTTAAGAATTCCTGATTATGAGGTTAAGTATGAGGCACTGTGCTTTAAGAAAGCTTTAAGAAAGGGACACAGGTCTTAAAAGAGTCAGGAGTTGGAGAAACAAGCTATGGAACAGGAATTAGCCTTGATCTAAAGTGATTGACAGTGGATTTTCAAGCACTATTCAGCAAAAAAGGAGAACTTTTCTTTTTCTAAATCATGGACCTTCCTAGAGCCCCCATATCATGCTTAATATGCCTGGTCTTCATATTGTCCTGATCAGAGAGTCAGGAAATTTATATTATAACCTCAGTTTTAGCAGTAATTTTATGTATAACCTTGGGCAAGCACTCATGCCTTGCTGTGTCTTAGTTTCTCCCTCTGTAAAAAGGAGGTTGAATGAAATTATTTTATAGAAAAACCAAATAGATCAAGTGATGCAAATTTTAAAAATACTTTTACTATAATGTCTCCTATCTGTGCAAATGCCATTTAAATGCAAATAATTAAAAGCTATTAATTTAGAACTCTTATAGTTATTATTAAAGATATTGTAACTTTACTTTGAAATAAGAATTTTCATCCTTATATTCCCTATTTTCTTTGTTTTGTGGACAAAAATATGTATACTACGTCAATTGCCACCTCTTGCTCCTTCATTAAGCTTATGCTTCCTCTCAGCTCCAACACCCTATACTTGACTCTATGATTCCTCAGTTAAAAGGACATTCCCATACTTCCTGCCTGACTTTGTTTAAAAAAAACTATCATTTTCAAATATGCCCTCCACCCCATAGATCCCGCCCTTATAGCAAAGAAAAATAATTAATCAGTACTGACTGAGACAAGAGACAATAGCTAATAGCATATGAAGGATGGATAACCCATCACCTCTCTATTAAGAGGAGGGCAGGTTGTTCCTCCAAAACAAGGACTGGTAATTGTGTATAATCTGAATTCTGATGTCTTTTAGTTTTCTTTTCACCTATATTATTGTTGTCATTGTGTATGCTGTAGTCCTGGTTTTATTTTCTTTACTCTGAATCAGTTCATACAAGTCTTCTCATAAACAAAACTAATACAGTCAAAATTAGAAGGAAACTGGAGAAAAAATTGTAACAAGTTTCTCTGATAAAGGCTTCATTTCTCAAATGTGTAGGGAGCTGAGCCAAATTTATAAAAAAAAAAATAAGGACCATTATCCAGTTGATAAATGCTCAAAGGATATGAACAGGCATTCTTCAAAAGAAGAAATAAAAGCTATCACGAGTCCCATGAAAAAATTCTCTAAATCATTACTGATTAGAGAAATGCAAATTAAAACAACTCTGAGATACCACCTCATACCTATCAGATTGGCTAACATGAAATAGAAAAGGAAAATGAGGCGGAGCCAAGATGGCGGCGTAGAAGCAGCAACATATCGCAGCTCTCACATAGCC
>JAQQSU010018806.1:0-10399 GCA_028627135.1 Pseudochirops cupreus
CTTAAAAAATAGATTAACTCAAAAACCAAAAGAGGCCCCAAAAGTCAAGGAGGAGAAGAATGCCTTAAAAAGTCAAATTTGCCAAATGGAAAAAGAATCTCAAAAACTTTCTGAAGAGAATAATTCCTTCAGAATCAGAGTGGAGCAAATGGAAGCAAATGACTTTATGAGAAATCAAGATCCTATTAAACAGATCCAAACAAATGGAAAAATAGAAGGCAATGTGAAATATCTCCTTGAAAAAACCACTGACCTGGAAAACAGATCCAGGAGAGACAATTTAAATATTATTGGATTACCTGAAAACCATGATCATAAAAAGAACTTAGCAAGCATCCTTCAAGAAATTCTCAAGGGAAATTGCCCTGATATTTTAGAACCAGATGGCAAAACAGAACTTGAAAGAATTCACCGATCACCTCTTGAAAAAGATCACCAAAATAAAACTCCTAGGAATATTATAGCCAGGTTCCAGAGTCCTCAGATCAAGGAGAGAACATTACAAGCTGCCAAGAAGAAACAATTTGAACACTGTGGAAACACAATTAGGATAACCCAGGATCTAGCAGCTTCTACATTAAGGGATCAAAGGGCCTGGAATATGATATTCCCAAGATCAAGGAGCTAGGATTAAAACCAAGAGTCACCTACCCAGCAAAATTGTGTATAGTGTTCCTGGGCTCAATATGGTCATTCAGTGAGGTGGAGAACTTTCAAACATTCTTGCTGAAAAAACAAGAACTGAAAAGATAGTTTGACACTCAAATACAAGAAGCATGAGAAAGTAAACACGGAAAAGAAATCATAAGAAACTTATCAAAGTTGAACTATTTACATGCCAAATGGAAACTTATGAAACTTTTCTCAGTGTGAGGATAGGTGAAGGGAATACAAATGCATTGTGTATACATACACATATGTCTATATAAGAGGATTTATATATGCATACAAACACATATCTAATTATGTGTATATATGAATACATAGAGGGCACAAGATCAATTGAATAGGGACAATACTCTAAAAGGTGAAATTCTGAGGTGAGAGAGGATTGCAATGAGAGGAGACAGGGAGAGACAGACTAGGGTCAATCATCTCATAGAAGAGGTAAAGGATAATTGTTACAATGGAGAAGAACAGGAAGGCAAAAGGGAAATGGTCAAACTTACTCTCATTGAACTTGGCTTAGGGAAGTAATGACATAAACTCTAACTGTGTGTCTTGCCACACAGAAGAGTAGGGGGGAATGGGGATGAGAGTTCGGATGACAGAGGGGAGGGGGGGGGTAGGGGGGAGGGTAAATGAAAATACACACTTCTGTAAAGGGACAGAGACAGGGACAGGATAGATAATAGAACAAGGGGGTGGGGACGGGATAGGAAGGATGGACATATAATCACTCTCTCACAATATGCTCACTGTGGAGAGATTCTGTATAATTACACCTGTACAGCCTGTATGTAATTGCTTGTCCTTCCAGTGGGTGTGGGTGATGAGAGAGGAAGAGAAAGAATTTAGAATTTAAAGTTCTATAATCAAATGTTAAATAGATAGATAGATAGATAGATAGAATTATTATTATGACGATTAACTACATCCAACTGGGAATTAAGATACACAGGCACTGTGGGTAGGGAGATCCATCCTGCCCTACTGGAAAGTCAGAGGGGCGAGGGGGAGGACATAGGAGAGAGCAGATTGGGTGAGGGGTTATACAGTGGGATGGCTGTTTTGACATGTTGGATAGGGGAGAGATGGGCAGAAAATTTGTAACTCTAAATCTCATGGAAATGAATGATGTAAACAAGAAGATAAATAAATTCATTTATTAAAAAAAAAGTTCTCCTGCTTCTCCTCTTCTTGCTCAACATCAGTTTATATGTCTGTTCAGGTTATTATAAAGCCTGTCTGCTCTTCATTTCTTGTAGTGCAATACTATTGCATTATATCCACATATCACAACTTGTTTATCCATTCCCCAATTGATGGGCATCCCCTTGATTTTCAATTCTTGCTCACCTGAAAAAGAGCTGCTATAAATATTTTTGTACACAAATGACCTCCTCTCATTCATATGATCTCTTTGGGGTACAGCGCTAGAAGTTGTGGTACTGGGTCAAAGGGTATGTACATTTTTATAGCCCTTTGATTATACTTCCAAATTGCTCTCCAGAATTTTTGGATCAGTTCACAACTCCACCAAAAAATGCATGAGTGTTCTAATTTTTCCACATTTTCTCCAGCATTTATCACTTTTCTCTTTTGTCATCTTAGACAAACTGACTCTGAGATGTGGTACCTTATGGTTTGATTTTCATTCCCCTAATCAACAATTATTTAGAGCATTTTTCATATGCTTATAGATATCTTTAATTTCCTCCTCTGAAAACTTCCTGTTCATATCCTTTGACCATTTATCAATTGTGAATGACTTGTAGCCTTATAAATTTGACTCATTCTCTTGTGTATTTTAGAAATGAGTCATTTATTAAAGACACTGGTTGCAAAAATTCTTTCCCAATTTTCTACTTCCCTTCTAATCTTGGTTACATTGGGTTTTTTTGTACACAAATTTTTCAGTTTAATGTAATCAAAGTTAACTATTTTGCATTTCATAATGCTCTCTATCTTGTTTGGAATTAAATTCTTCCCTGTTCCACAAATCTGACAGGTAAACTATTCCCAGCTATAACCCTAATGCAATATTCTTAGTGCTAAAAGCAGGCTATGAATATGCCAATGTAGTTGCCCGTCATAAAAGATAACAGACTCTCCACATGGAAGACAAAACCAAAATGTTTACTCATTTACCAGAAAGCCACATTTCCAAATCAGAAAGCCAAATCCATCATAACAAAAAAAAGTTGGTTAATATAACCAATGCAGCAAACACCAACATATCCAAGCCCTCCCTCCATCAGGCCTTTAAAACAAAGCAGGCCCCCTTAAGAAAAAATATACCTCTCTCATTCATGCTAGCTGCTTAGCATCCATGCTGCTTATTGCCAGCAGATCTGGCTCTCTCTCCTGGTCCTTCCTCCTCGTTCTTTCCCGTTCCCCCCTTTCAGCAAACTCCTCCCCCTGTCGGATCCCTGTGTTTACATTTTCCCTATTAAAGGGCAGGGAATATCTTCAAATTGACATTACCATTCCACCTGCTCTCCCAGATTGCTTATAGTATCAGTCTTCATGTTGAGATCATACACCCATTTAGACATTACTTTGGTATATGTTATAAGGTATTGGTCTATGACCAGTTTCTGCCATACTATTTTCCAGTTTTCCCATCAGTTTTTATCAAATAGTGAGTTCTGATTCCCCCTCCCCCCCCAATTGGAGTCTTTGGGTTTATCAAACAGTAGATTACTGTAGGCATTGCCTGCCATATCTCATGTACCTAACCTGTTCCACTGATCCACTATTCTATTCCTCAGCCAGTACTAAATAGCTTTGATGAATGTTGCTCTGTAATACAGTTTAAAATCTGGTATAATTAGGTCACCTTCCCTAGCATTTCTTTTCATTAATTCCCTAGATATTTTGGACCTCTGGTTCTTCCAGATGAATTTTGTTCTTATTTTTTCTAGCTCTACAAAGTAATTTTTTAGTAGATTGATTGGTATGGCACTAAATAGGTAAATTAATTTGAGTAAAATTGCCATTTTTGTGATATTAGCTGGACCCAGTCATGAGCAACTGATGTGTTTTTTTCCCCAATTGTTTAGATCTGACTTTATTTGTGTGAAAAGTGTTTCGTAGTTGTGTTCATATATGTCCTGGGTTTGTTTTGGCAGGTAGATTCACAAATATTTTATAATGTCAACACTAACTTTAAATGGATTTTCTCTTTCTATTTCTTGCTGTTTGACTTTGTTAGAAATATATGGGAATGCTGAGGATTCATGTTGGTTTATTACATGTCTTGCAACTTTGATAAATTTATTTTTTATCTCAATTATCTTTAGTTGATTCTCTTGTATTCTCTAAGTGTATCTTCATTTCATCTGCAAAGAGTAATAGCTTAGTATTTTCTTTGCCTAATCTAATTTCTTTGATTTATTTTTCTTCTCTTACTGCTACTGCTAACATTTCTACTACCAAATTGAATAATGGTGGTGATAGTGAACATCCTTGTTTCACCCCTGATCTTAATGAAAGTGCTTCTATCTTAACCCCATTACATATAATACTTGCTGATGGTTTTAGATAGATGCTACTTATTTTTTTTTTAAGGAAGACTCCATTTATTCCTATCCCTTCTAGTATTTTTAATAGGAATGGGTATGGTATTGTGTCAAAAGCTTTTTCTGAATCTATTGAGGTAATCATACGGTTTCTGTTAGGTTTGATGTTGATATGATTAATTATACTAATAGTTTTCCTAATACAGATACATCCTTGCATTCCTGGAATAAATCCTGAATCAGTGTGTTATTTTCATGATAAGTTGCTATAGTCTGTTTGCTAATATGTTATTTATAATTTTTCTTTCAATATTCATGAGGGAAATTGGTCTACAATTTTCTGTCTGTGTTTTGGCTGTTCCTGATTTAGGTCACAGCAACCACATTTCTGTCATAAAAAGAATTTGGTAGAATTCCTTCTTCTCTAATTTTCCCAAATACTTTGCAAAGTATTTCAATCAATTGTTCTTTAAAATTTTTATAGAATTCACTTGTAAATCCATCTGGTCCTGGAGATTTTTTCCTAGGGAGTTCATTGATGACTTGTTCATTTTTTTTTTCCTGAGATGCAGTTACTTAAATATTTTACTTCCTCTTCAGTTAATCTGGGCAGTTTATATTTTTGTATATATTCATCCATTTCACTAAGGTTGTCAAATTTGTGGACATACAATTGGGCAAAATAATTCCTAATTATTGTTTTAAATTCCCCTCCATTTCAGGTAAATTCACCCTATTAATTTTTGGTACTGGTAATTTGGTTTTTTTCATTCTTTTTTTTTTTATCAAATTGACTAACAGTCTATCAATTTTATTTTGTTCATAAAACCAGCTTTTAGTTGTTTTTTTTTTATTAGTTCAATGGTTTTCTTAATTTCAACTTTATTAATTTCTCTTTCGGTTTTCAATATTTCTAATTAAGTATTTAATTGGGAATTAACAATTTCTTCTTTTTCTACCTTTTTCAGATGCAACTGAATTTATTGCATCCCCAATTTATTGATCTCCATTTTCTCTATTTTATGCAGGTATGCATTCAGAGATATAAAACTTCCCTAAAGAACTGCTTTCCCCGCACCCCACAAGTTTTGGTATGTTGTCTCATCATTGTCATTCTCTTGAATGAAGTTACTGATTGTTTCTTTAATTTCTTGTTGACCCAAC
Organism: Pseudochirops cupreus; assembly: GCA_028627135.1. NCBI lineage: Eukaryota > Metazoa > Chordata > Mammalia > Diprotodontia > Pseudocheiridae > Pseudochirops > Pseudochirops cupreus. The sequence continues at coordinate 5,349 of JAQQSU010018806.1, forward strand.
GATTTTATTTATTTATTTATTTTTAGTTTTCAGCATTTATTTCCACAACACTTTGAATTAAAATTTTCTCCCCATCACTCTGCTAGCACCCACCCCAAGATACAGAACCTACTAAATACCCCTTTCCCCAATCTGGTGTCTTCTTTATCCTCCCTCATACCCCCTAAATTTTCAGTAAGGCAAGATGAATTTCTTTATCCCAGTGCCTATATATCTTACTTCCCAGTTGCATGTAAAAATAATTTTTTTTAACATTTGCTTTTCAAATTTTGATTTCCGGATTTTTTCCCCTCTTCCCTCCTCACCCACCCCCACTGGGAAGTAATGCAATTCAATATAGGTTGTACATGTGTAGTTATGCAAATCATTTACATAGTAGTTATATTGTGAAAGACTAACCATATTTCCCTCCATCCTATCCTGCCCACCACTTATTCAGTGTTCTCCTTTGAATCTGTACCTTTTCAAAGGTGTTTGCTTCTATTTACCCTCTCCCCCAGTCTATCCTCCCTCCTATCATCCCCCATCTTATCCCCTTCCCCCTACTTTCCTGTAAGGTAAGATACCCAGTTGAGTTTGTATGTTACTCCATCCTTAAGTCAAATCCACACTTCCCCTCCATTGTAACAGTTTTCTCTTGCCTCTTTTATGTGAGATAATTTACCCTATTCTATCTCTCCTTTTCTCCTTCTTCCAATATATTCCTCTTTCACCTCTTAATTTTATTTTTAGATACCATCCCTTCATATTCAACTCATCCTTCACCCTCTGTCTAATTATACAGGCACACACATATACACACACTCACATATATAGTTATACACACATACACCCTCCTATACATATATATGTATATATATGTATTTATACATATATGTATGTATGTATGTATGTATTCCTTTCAACTATCCTCATACTGAGAAAAGTTTCATGAGTTATAATTATCATTTTTCCATGTTCAACTTTAATAAATTCATTTTTATTTCCTTTTTCCTGTTTACCTTCTCATGCTTCTCTTGTTCTTATTTGAAAGTTAAATTTTCTGTTCAGCTCTGGTTTTTTCATCAAGAATGCTTCAAAGTCCTCAATTTCATTGAATGTCCATAATTTTCACTGAGGTATTGTACTCAGTTTTGCTGGATAGGTGATTCTTGATTTTAATCTTAGCTCTTTTGACCTCCAGTATATCATATTCTTAAACCTCTGATCGCTTACTGTAGAAACTGTTAGATCTTGTGTTATTCTAATCATGTTTCCACAATACTCAAATTATTTCTTCCTGACTGCTTGCAGGATGTTCTCTTTGACCTGGGAACTTTTTAATTTGGGTAAAATAATCCTAGGAGTTTTCTTTTTGGGATCTTGTTCAAGAAGCCATGGGTCTAGTCTTTAATTTTCTATTTTGCCCTCTGCTCCTAGAATATCAGAGGAATTTTTATGGAGAATTTCTTGAAGGATGATTTCTAGGCTCTTTTTGTTTTTTTTTATCATGGTTTACAGGTAGTCCAATACTTTTAAAATTATCTCTCCTGGATCTCTTTTCCTGTCAGTGTTTTTTCCAATGAGATATTTTTACATTGCCTTCTATTTTTTCATTTGTTTGTATCTGTTTTATGGTATCTTGATTTCTCATGAAGTCATTAGCTTATATTTGCTCCAATCTAATTTTGAAGGGATTATTTTCTTCAGTGAGTTTTTGAAGTTCCTTTTCCATTTGTCCAATTCAGCTTTTAAAGGCATTCTTCTCCTCATTGGCTTTTTGGGTCTCTTTGGCCATTTGAGTTAGTCGATTTTTTAAGGTGTTATTCAGTATTTTTTTTCGGTCTCCTTTAACAGAATGATAATTCATTTTTCATTATTTTCTTGCATCATTTTCATTTCTCTTCCTAATGTTACCTCCACTTCTCTTACCTGATTTTCAAAATCCTTTGTTGAGCTCCTCTGTGGCCTGCAACTGTAATGATGCTGGGATTTGAAGATCTTCCATGTCCCTTGAACTTGCTGGCATAGCAGAAAGGGGTGGAGCAATAGAACGTCAGAACCAAGCTAGTCTCCATGCAGTGCTGACTGGAAACAGCAGCAGAGGCAGTGCCTGTGTTTGTGGCATGAACTCCTTTTACTTTGAGCCAGCCAGAATCTCCACTAAGGACTCCTGCTGAGGACTGCCAGGGATAGGAACTGCGGGGGGGAGGAGTTGCTGGGAGCAAGCTGCCTGGATACTGAGCAATTGTTGTGAGGGAGGAGAGGAGGATCTTTGCCTGAGGTAGCCTGTCCTGTTTTGAAGGCTTCAGAATGTGGGTGTTTACTACCTTACCTACATGTGCCAACTTCATAACTACTGTGTTGGCTTTGACTTTCTGGTTTTGGGACTCTGTTTTCTGGTATTTAAATGAATGCTCTAACTATATTTCTTATGTAAGAGAGCCTGTTGCATTTTGTGATTAATAACCATATCAGCATACTTATAGTTACTGTAGGCATTGTGAATGCTACATTGCTGATACAGCAACCAGCTCATATTTTTCTTGGAGGCTTTTGATACAGTAGTTTTGATTTTGTTGTATTCTGGTTCCATGTTTTAATCCTCTTTGTCCCCAAAAAAGTGATTTGATGGTCTGATTGTGCTTCCTCTGTTTACTCACCTTGCCAGTCAATTACTTGACTTTTGAACTTTTTACCACATTAGAACGCTGCTTGCAGAGTGGAGAGAGCTGAGTCCCAAATTGCTCAGGTTTTCACAGCTGTCTTCAGACCTATGAGGAGGGCAACCTTTCTACAGCCACTACAAGGTCTGGCACACTAGCATTCCTCATCCCAGGACCACCACCCAAAGACTGCCACCCAGATCCAAGTAGATCAAAACGAGAGTGATTTCCCTCCATATGGTTACTTAGTCCCCCTATGATCTGCAGGCCAGGAGCTCCCAAAGCAGCCATGGAACAGCAGCTGCAGCAGCTGAGCCACTCCCACCTCTGTCACCCTGGGACCAGGAGCTGGATGGTGCTCTTCTCTCACCCATTTCCAACAGAGTTACCTACTTACCTTTTACAGTCTCTTTGGCATTAATGGGTTAAGAAGTCTGGAAACTGCCACAGCTGCTGGTAATTCACTCTCCTGAAGTCTCCTCTTGCAGGTCTGACACAGCTCATACAGGACTGTTCTCAGTTACCAGTTCAGTTCAATAGACCCTTCCTTTTGGCCTGCCAGGCTGCCTTCAGTGGGGCATTTGTTTTTCTCTCTCACTCTGTGGGTTCTGTAGCTCTAAAATTTGTTTGGGATCATTTTTTTACAGGTATTGGTGGTTGCAGCAGGAGTTAAAACAAGTTCCCACTTTTACTCCACATCTTGGCTCCACTCCCACTCCCTGTCATTCTTTAGAATTAAATTATTTAGTTTCCAATTAATATTTAGTCTCTTTCCATGGCCTTTTATTGCATATAATTTTTTATTGTGTCATGATCTGAAAAGGATACATTTAATATTTCTGTCTCTCTGCACTGGTTTATGAGGTTTTTATGACCCAGTGCATGGCGAATATTTGTGTATGTGCCACGTACCAAAGAGAAGAAGGTATATTCCTTTTAATTGCCATTCAATTTTCTTCCTAGGTCTATCATATCTAACTCCTCTAAATTTCTATTCACCTTCTTTATTTTTTATTTTGAGATTGGATTTATCAATTTCAGAGAGGTGGAGGTCCAAGTCCCCCACTAATATAGTTTTGTCATCTATATCTTCTTCTAACTTTCTTAATTTCTTCTCTAGGAACAAGTGGAGCAAGAAAAAGCCTGACCCAAGCTAGAGTCAACACGGTGGCAACTGGAAGCAGTGGTAGTGGCAGCGGCTGCAGCCTGAACTTCGTTTTTTGAGCCAGCCAGAATCTCTGCTAAGGACTCCTGCTGAGGATTGCTAGGGATGGGAACTGCAGCAGGGCTTTAACTTCTGGGAGAAAGCTGCATGGATGCTGAGCAGTTGCCATGAGTGAGGAAAAGAGGATCTTTGTCTGAGGTAGCCTGTCCTAACTACATGTGCCAGCTTCATAACTACTGGGATGGCTTTGATTTGCTGGTTTGGGGACTCAGTTTTCTGGTATTACAATAAATGTTCTAGCTATATTCCCCATGTAGAGAGCCTGTTACATTTTGCTGATACAATGAGGAGATAATACAGTCTAGAAATGCAATTCCCAAATCCTAAATTTGGTTGCTTATCTTCTATTTTCATTCTCTTTGCCTGGTTGATTTGTCACAACAATCAGTATTTGCATATGAAAAAGAATTTCAGCAGTTAACTCTTGAGTGAAGGATTATTGCGGTAAATTAATTTTGACAATTGAGGCTTTATGAATGATTGCAAAAATTGGCCATGGGGATAACTGATGGGGCACAAAGAAAAAGATCACATGCTGCTGAACTATCTATTTAGTAAATATTTCTAATAATTTGTTTCTTTCTTTTACAATTAAGGTATTTGAAAAAATATCTTAAAACTGTTTATATATGCAGATGCATAATGTCAAAGAGTATCATTTTGATTTTTTGCCCTAATTTGATAAAGAATATAATTACTTTTTCCTCTTAATCACTGACTCAATTCTGGCCTAATATTTGGAAATTCACTTCTTTGGTATAAAAATCTTATTACAGAAAAAAATCCTTTTAATTTTATTAAAAATTATTTGACAAAAATTAAAGCTTAATATTTCTTTTTTTAAAAATTAAATTATTTTATTTTATTTTTGTTTACATCATTCATTTCCACGAACTTTTGAGTTACAAATTTTCTCCCCATCTTTCCCTAACCACTGCCCCAAAACAGCCATCCCAGTGTATCCCCTCTCCCCCATTCTATTCTCTCCTATGTCTTCCCCCCTCACCCCTCTGACTTTTCAGTAGGGCAGGATGGATCACCCAACCACAGTGCCTGTGTATCTCAAGTTCCAGTTGGATGTAGTTAATAATAATGATAATAATAATAATAATAATAATAATAATAATAATTGTATATATATATATATACATATATATTTTTAATATTTGATTATAGAACTT
>JAQQSU010018807.1:0-10399 GCA_028627135.1 Pseudochirops cupreus
AGACTAATCTCCATTTGAGAAGAGTCTTTTGACTGACTAAATGAATGTACTGTCTAGGGATGGAGTAGTACCCTGATTGAATTGAGAATTTACTTGCTAAAGGAACAAGTTACACTGTATTTTGACTTTCTCTGTTCTGTGAATGTTTGCTGAATAAATGGGATTTGCTGTGCTGGTAATTTGAACCTTGGAAGTTGCCTTTGCTTGGCATTACAATATCACATTTGGGATAGAAAAGAAGTATGGAAAAGTTGGGAAAACAGTGATTCATTGATGTGGAAGGAACAGGAGGAAAGTATTTTTCCTCCTTAAGAGGGAAAAAATGATCAATGACAGGGAGATCGTAATGGGCAGAGACTTTTGGAATTGAAAGGGACTTCTGGGACCATATAGTTTAATCCAGGCTCCCCACCCCCCCAAAAAAGAAGCACCACTACAAGATATTTGACAAGTAGTCATCCAGATTTACTTGAAGAACTCTAGTGACAGGGAAGCTCCCTTCCTTCTGACGACTCATATTGAACTTACTGCCTACTGCAAGACCCAGATCTTTTTCAGAAGAACTGCTACTGAGCTACCCTTCTTCCATCTTGAACATGTAAAATAATTAAAAAAAACACCTCAAATGTAATTATTTACATTTCTTCTCACTAAATTTCATCTTATTAAATCCAGCCCAATGTTCTATCCTGTTAATTATCCCTCCAAGTTCTGTCATCTGCAAGTTTGGTAAGCATGCCATTTATTCCTTTATCCAAGTCATTGATGCCAATTAAAAAATACCCAGGACCAAGTCCCTGGTCTCTTTACTAGAGACCTCCATCTAGTTTGATACTGAGCCATTAATGATTTTACTTTGGTTCTGACCATTCACCCAGTTCTGAAGCTGTGTAACTGTACTGTTGTCTTCTAGCACATGTTCCTCCATCTTTTATATCAGAGAGCATGAGATATTCCGCCCCCTTATAAAGTTATATATCGATATAAAAAGGGGTATATGTGTGTGTGTGTGTGTGTGTGTGTGTGTGTGTGTGTGTGTATGTGTGTGTGTGTGTAGTTAGTCTGGCATGATGTGCTCTTGCTAAAGCCATGTTGACTCGTCACCACTTCCTTTTCTAGGTGTTCATTGATCAGTCATTCAGCAAGCATTTATTAAGCGCCTCCTGTGTGCCAGGCCCTGTACTGGGTGCTAGGGATAAAGAAATGTAAGAAGAGGAGAGATTCAGAAGTTATGCAAAATGGGAGCAAAGTAATTTGGGGAGGATTAGTTATAGGGTTAAGACTATAAAGGAAGGAAAGTGAAACTAGAATATAGGATTGAAGCAGGTGTCAGAAGGAAGGAGTAATATATTCATAGGTGAAAGGTTTGAAGATTACAATCAGAGAGAAGAATTTCAGAATTCAGTGTCATAGAGGTGCCACATTTATGGGTTATGAAGGCAAAGGTATGATGCCCCACCCCTTTGGGTGACTGAGGTAGAATAGATGTGAGAGTAGAGGCAAATGATATTCTAGGATGTTTAAGGAGGGAAATCCATATGAATATGTAAGTCACTAAGACTGAGGTAATAGCAGATAGGGTAGAGAAGGAAGACTGAGTCAAGTACTGGTTGAGAAACCAGGAGAAAGGAAGGAGAGGAACCTGGAGGTCACTGGTCTCAAATCAGCAAGCATGTATTAAATATCTACTGTGAGCCAGGCACTGTGATTATTAGTATTGGACAAACAAAGACAAAAGGAAAAAGAATCCTTGCTCTCAAGAATTTTACTGGTAGGGGTAGGGAGTGGGGAGGGAATATGGCATGCAAACATGCACGCAGACACACACACCAGATAAGTTGAGGAGCAAGACAACAGTAACCAGAAGGGGATGGGGGAAAATTTCCCATAGAACATGGCATAAGAACTGAATTATGAAAGAAACTGTGTTTCCTAAAAAGCAGGGATAAGTACATATATTCTAGGCATGGGGGAATGATGTGCCTTAGGAGAAAGCCATGTTTCTGTGAGGGTAAGATGGAGTATGTAGAATCATGAGGAGTTTATTTACTTTTTTTATGGGTATACTTTTTTTTTGCTTAAATTAATTTATTTAATTTTAGTTTTCGACATTCACTTCCATAAGCTTTTGAGGTTTAAATTTTCTCTGCCTCCCTACCCCCCTCCCATGGGGAGTTTATTAAAAGAGAGCAACAGAGGCTAAAGGAATATAAGGTACTAGAGGAAAAGGTCATAAGGCTGAGTTGGATGTTTTTTTGTTCATACCTATGATTTCATTGGAAACCCAGTATAGAAACCCCTTTACTGATATAGAGTGACTGCTCATTTATAATTTAGGGAACATAGATTTAAAGTTAGAACTTATAATTTGAGAGTTGACTAGGGCACTGAGATAACTTGCCTGTGGTTTTATAATCAAGACTGGTTTTCAGGTTTGGAATGTTAATTTTTATCTGATTTTTCATGGGGCAGGGAAGTAGAACATGAAGAATTTTTTACTTTTGCAGACTGATATTGAGTGATTAGGATGCCTGGAAGAAGAATTTGTTAGCCGGAGGAAGAACTAGGATGGAGAAGCATTTTATAGACTAAATCAACAAAAGTTTTTAATTTGAATTCTTTTGTGAAAATGCTTTTGCTAATGATGTCTCCTCGATAGAGTACCCCTTGTTGTACTGAACAGGGACCAAAAGGGCTGATGGTAATGGAAGCTAGAAGAATGGTGAAGGGAATTTATAATCTGAGGAGGTATGAACTGTAATTTCAGTCTCATATCACTACCAGCTCCACTCTCTCCCTCCACCCCAATCAATCCAAAGTGTTCGCTTATTGAAAAACTGCTCGCTGTTCTGTGGAATGTGGGGTGTGGCTAGGGCAAGGTGGCCATTAGTACAGTCATTTCTAAACTTTGGGGGATTGTACATTCCTATGAGTTAAAAAAATTGAGCATGCATTCCAAAATATGCATCTTTACTTGTTTATTGATTATATAGACATGTGCAACTATACTGATGATTATGTAATTCTGAAACTTACATAAAAATAGAGCGATGCTGAATTTGAATAGAGAAGTGATATGGTTCAATTTAAGCTTTAGGAAAATTATTTTGGTAGCTCTGTGGAAGATGGAGTGGAAAGGGGAGAGTCTTGAGGCAGGGGTGCCCATTAGGAAGCTGTTGAAGTAGTCTAGAGCAGTGGTTCTCAAAGTATGGTCTGTGGACTGCTGAGGGTCCCTTAGACTCTTTCAAGGGGGTCAAAACTATTTCCGTAATTAAAATACTCCTTCCGTTTACTTATCTTTTATATAATTACATGTGTAATGTTATGCATTTCATATCATAGCCAGATTTTTTTCGTATGCTATAGCCAAAACAACATATTGTAATAGATGGAATACAGAAGCAGATATGAGAATCCACTTGTTTATTAAGGCAGACATTGAAGAAATTTACAGAAAATATGTAAAATAATGCCACTTTTCTCATTAAATTGTTTGTTTTGGGGAAAACCAGTTATTTTTAATAAAATGTTTTATTTATGTTAACGTGTCCTGGTTTCTTGTGTTATTTTTAAATGAATTAGTAAATAAATATTTTAAAATTTTGTCAGTTTAAATTTCTAATGTGTTAATTATCAATAGATAGAAACAAAAGCTATTTGGAGTCTTCAGTAATTTTCCAGAGTGTGATCGGTCCTGAAACCAAAAAATTTGAAAACTCCTAAATGAAGGCCTGTGTTAGGAAGGTGCCTGTGTGAAGAACGGGACAATTGTGAGAGGTCTTGTGGAGTTAGGAATAATAAGATTTGTCAGCTGTGGTTGGATGTGTGTGGTTAGAGAGAGTGCGGCTCACAGGGTGACAGCTGTATTTTCAACCTGGGTAAGTGGAAAATTAGCAATGCTTTGGATAGAAATAGGGAAGTTTGGAAGAAGGGTGGATTTTGGGAGGAGGAGGAAAGATCATGGAAAGATATCTAGGATGCAAATTGCATTCATCCATTTCATCCTACCAAAAACAAAAAGGAAAGTTTGGCTTTTATAGACTGTTACCAGGATTTTACTGAGGCAGTCAGTCTCTAACGTGGAAGGAAATGCTTAGACTATGCCAGCAGGCCTAGAGACTGGAGTGCCAGTAATCCAGGGTGGGGGTTTAATTAATTAGTTTCATTATGAGGAACAGATTTACAAATTGGGAATTCTTCTGGCCAGAATTCCACCTTGCATAGTGAAGGCAGAGATTATATACATAAATCACTATGGGGAGGGATAGGGGGAAGGTGGATTACAGTTGTTTCCTGGGATCTGAGTGGTTTCCCATGATGAGCCCGGCAAGTAGAAGACAATAATTCTGGAGTCCTGTGGAAGCAATATCGTTTAAGTCTTTGGGAGTTGTTACTTAGGGGGGTGCAGGACCATAGTTCTGTGACAGGAACAGATTCTACAATCTTTGATTTGCTTCACTTAAATTAAGGTACACAGGTACAAAAATGCAGTGATTGTGAGAGCACAGTCAAGGTTTTACGATTAGTCATTTCAAGTTGCATTGTGAGCTTCTTACTCCCAAGACGGAAGAGGTCATTCTGAAAAATTTAAATTATTAGTATATTCATTACACATATCATATAGATTAATATGAAAATCATAATTCTCTTCACAAGACCATGCCCCAGTATGCAGAGCCTACCTGATGTACCTCTTCCCCAGGGATGCCTGCCACAGTTGCAAGGTGATTTGGGGTCGCGGTGTTTATGTGGAAGGCGCCAGAATTTTGCCTGCATGGTTGCTGGTGTGTGTACTGGAGTTTAAGTCCTAAGGGGCCAATGCCCATTGTAGAAGAAAAGAAGCTGGAATTTGCACAGCCACTGGAAGCCAGTTGAGGCACTGATAAGGGATGGTGTAGCCGTGTGGAAGACCAGCCCAACGATTGGCTGTTTTGGGGGGGTGGGATGTTGCCCGTCTTCTACCTTATTGAGCATGCACCCCTTTGGGGCCATGCCACGTTCCCCAGCTTTGGAGACCGCTGGGCCAGAGGACTTTTAAGGTTCTTTTTAGCTTAGGCATTTTGTAATAAGAATTGACGGGGCCGTCCTGTTGTAAGCGTTCTCTTCCTTCCTAAAAAGCTGATTTTTCTACCTTCTCTTTCTTTTAAGAAATTTAAAAAAAAATTCTGAACTTAATAAAAAACCTAAACATGTCATATATAAAATAGAACAGAAAAAGAGGTTTAAATGTGAAATAATGAATATATATTCTGCATGCTTTGCTTTCTTAAAATGTGTGTAATTCATTTAACGCGTTACTTTAAAGATATCCTGGGTCTTTTTATTTAGAACTTCCTTCTTTTCAGTGCGTTTTACAAATGCTTCAATGACCCTCTTCTTTCTTTTCGTTTTTCAGGAGGGACAACAATATCACTGACCCCCCTCACACACTGACTGTGTGTTTTGGCCGTGGGTTTTCATGGTGCGTCTTGAGGCCGTCGCCTTTCTGGCGGCGGGCGGTAAGGAGTAGGGCGCTTTCTCGCGGCGCCTCCGGAATTATGGTCGGCCGTTGCGTTGGCCAGAGTTCCTAAATCTTTCATAGCTGTTTTCGTTTTCACTGTTTTTGTTGTGGTTGCGTAAATTGTTTTCCTGCTTCTGCTTACTTCTCTTTGGATCATGACGTACGCTTCTTCTCAGGTTTCTTTGCAGTTGTCCCTTTCATAATTTCTCATAGCACAAGAGTATTCCATTGTACAGTGTAATTTGCTTCTTTTTATTTTTTGCTTTTCCAGAAAGCATTCCTACAGATATTTTTATATGAGTCCTTTTATCTTTGTTCTCTGTGGTGTACATATTCTACTTTTTTCTAAGATACTAATTTTCCCCTTATTGTACTGTACTAAGAGTATCTCTTATTTTGAATATACAGTTGCTAAAGCCTAGCAGTTTTGAGTCTCTTATTTCTTATGCTCCTTTGAAGTTCCTCAGAGCCTTGTTCAGCTTCCCCATTTTGGGCCTTAGTTTCCTTATTTGTAAAGTGAAGAGACTGAACTACTACAGAATCGCTATGCTCTAAGTCCTGTGAAAATGGCAAGGAAATATGCTAGAATCACAAAGATCTAAATCTAATATACTCTCACTGATGATGTTTATATGTTATGCACGAACTCTTTGGTCTATAATGAATGTAGAGACCAGGAATGCTAAATAATTAATATCCATTAACCTTATTCTGAAAATTGAATCCTCCCTTCTAGTCTGATTTCAGGTGTTTCATATGTACAATTATGAATTATTTTACTGATGCTGTGAATATGTTCAGTGCCGTACTTAAATGTGACAAGCTGTGTGAGATTGGGAACCGTGGCCTTGTGGTGAAGGTAAAACTCAAATATCTGCCTGACCAGGTAATCTCTGGGGTGTTAAAGTTCAGAATAACCCGAAGCTTGTTATGAAGACTAAGGACAACAGAAATAATTTGCTGAAAATATTTTAGAGCAGAGTAATTACAAACTCTTCCCTTTTATAAAAAAAGTCCACTAGTTTTAACATCACATATGCTATCTCTGGGGACAGTAAGGTGGTGCTTTGTAGAGCACTGGGCTGAGAACCAGGAATACTCATTGTCCTGAGTTCAAATGTGACCTCAGACGCTAGCTTTGTGACCCTGGGCAAGACACTTAATCCTGTTTTCCTCAGTTTGCTCATCTGTAAAATGAGCTGGAGAAGGAAATGGCAAACCATTCCAGTATTTTTTGCTAAGAAAATCTCAAATGGGGTTATGGACAGTCAGACACCACTGAAATGACTAAACAGCAACACTTTCCTGGTGACCCTGTATGTTTACAAATCTTGTTGCCCTATGAGCACCAAAAAATTAAAACTATAAGTGATCAAAAGGCAGTGGAAAGACCCAGGGTTTATATCCTTAGGTTGTAGGATACATGATTTACATGTGAGAAGTGTTATAAATGTCACAACGAAGGATATTTGACTGAAAAAGGAAATGTGCTAGTCATATGTTAGGAATGTGGGCTCACAAATGTATGAACCATATGCTGTACTGGTATTTGTGAAATATAAAAGAGCTAGAGGAAGGTCTCTAGAACTTATTGGGTAGATCCTCTATGGATGTTGCTGTGTAAACCAGGAGATTGTATTATACACCCTTATTCAGATAGGCACGTTACAGCTTTTGGTTGGAATCAGGACTCTTGGTTAACCTGGTTGCTGAAAAATAATTATGTGAATCTTGGGAGGAAATAACTATGAGTGGTTACTCCATTTTAGAGTTTATAAAAGAGGAGAGGAAAGTTTGGCAGAGTCAGATAGTCACAGGATTTCAGAGAAAAGACAGAGGTAGGATCCTGTGGTCCAGTGTTCTTCAAGGTGAGTTGACCCAAGAGGGATAGGAACCTCTACGACAATTGTAGCAAAGAAGAAAAGGGAAACTGTCTAAAGAGACCAGCAAGGACACCCAGGGGGAAACATCAACCATCCGAGATCTTAAAAAGATGCATACGGAAGTTAGAAGCAAGAGTAAGAAACTAAAGGTGGATAAAAGTGTATTGTCTTGTGAGAAATGCCAAGAGTTCTGACATTTAGAATGAACCTAAGGCTGGTGATGAATGCTGAAGGTAACAAACAAGGGTTAAAAAAAAGGGTTTATTAAAGAAGCATTATAATTCTTAAGATAGTTATTCTTTTCCTGTTTAATTCTTAGTACAGCTTGTTGGGAGCAGGAGGAAAATCAAAGAAAAAACCACTGCTTGAGGTTGATAGGATGATAATGAATGATAATGACAAAATTGAATTGCCCAATTCATATTTTGTTTTTCTTTTCTTTTTCAAGGAGAATGATCTTTGGTCTGAGAAGGATAGAACAAAAAACTTTGCAGGGAATAGAAAAGCAAGATAAGTGAGGACTACTGTCAGTGCTGCCCTCATCGAGTTTGCCATCAAGCCTGGATGAACTGTATCCCAGGTTAATGAAAGAGCTGGTGAGTGTGATTTTGTTGAGTCACTGTCATTGATCTTTGGAAATCATGAAGCACAGGTGAGGTGATTGCAGGACCGGAGACATTCATATTTTGTCCTAATTTTCAAAAAAGGGAGCCTTCACAGTATGGGCTGGTATCCTGAATTCCTAGCAAAATTATAGAACCCTCCTATTGATAGGATAATAGTATATGAGCATTTGTTCCATGACCTGATATAAGTAACAGTATCTCACCTACAAATTAGAGCATCTGGAGTTCCTTACTATTCATAGGGAATTACTCTAAAATTTGGACTTGGCCTGGGCTGAATGTGTGCTCTCCTTCAGAGAGCATATGTTTACTACTTTTATGAAGCTTACTGGTGTTAATGATCTGTGTTATCAAGCTGGGTCATCTTTGTTTATATATGGAATCTTGAATAATTTTGATGTATGCTGGATGTATGTTTGTTGGAAGAAAGCCTTTAAAAGCAGTGTGACTGGAAAAGGAAATGTGCTAGTTTTATAATCAAAAAATGATAAGCAATTAATGGGTCTTGGATTCGCCACGTCTGTCAGTCAGATGTGTAGTAAAGACATAAACTACTGTGAAATGTAATTTGTTTAAGCCCACCTGCTCCTTGCCTATGATGTGTTTGTATATATTATTTTCATAAAATTTCATATATGTGGGAGTTTAGGTACATGAGACTGTAGTTACTGTTCTCTCAGGTGTACCTTTTTGATATTAATAAGGTCCAATTTTTTTTCATACCCTTGATATTTTTTCTCTTCCTTCAGAGCCTTGTGAATCATTCTCTCAGTGCCTTTTCAGTTGTGTCACTTAGAACTCCACTAGGTACACTTGGTCTAATCCAGTTGCTTTTCCTGACTTTATTCTTTTTATTATTATTTATAAATTCTACCTCTACTTTAGGCATATCCAGGATTGTGACATTAGACTTCAGGTGTGGTAGTTTCACTGACCTTGGTGGTACAAAAAGTTTGTTATAAAAATATTTGCAGATATTTTCCATTTTTCTTAGTCTTGTTGCCCTCCTTCCATTTTCATCTTTAAATAATTTTGGAATAGCTTTGCTTAGTTGGGTCTGTTGGCAAACAACTTGCAGAGCTTCCTGGAAAAGATCAGTAACTACTCAGAGTTTACCCTGAGCATCCACAGAGGAAAAACCAGGAAGATGAAGAGTACCTATAGATCTATAAAGCTCATCCATCAGTAGTTTTATCTGGAACAAATGGACAGTGAATTAGACCTAGAATTAAATAAGATGAAGAGAATTGGGTTGCCTTGGGAAAATTGCTCAGCTCCTTTAACGAACCCAAACTTCTTCCGGAAACAAATGCCTATCTTTTTACTGCCAGTGTTATATGACTACAAATCATATGGTACAATGTCTGAGGAATTAAAAGTAAGTGTCCAAGGAAGCAATAGAGTGACATCTAGTAGTTGTGAGTGTATCAGCAACGCAGCATTCACAGTGCCTACAGTAACTATAAGTATGCTGATATGGTTATTAATCACAAAATGTAATAGGCTCTCTACATAAGAAATGTAGCTAGAGTATTCATTTAAATACCAGAAAACTGAGTCCCAAAACCAGAACGTCAAAGCCAACACAGTAGTTATGAAGTTGGCACATGTAGTTAAAGTAGTAAACACCCACATCCTCAAGCCTTCAAACAGGACAGGCTACCTCAGGCAAAGATCCTCGTCTCCTCACGCACGCAACTGCTCAGCGTCCAGGCAGCTTGGTCCCAGCGGCTCCGGCCCCTGGCAGTTCCAGTCCCTGGCAGTCCTCAGCAGGAGTCCTTAGCAGAGATTCTGTCTGGCTCAAAGAAAAAGGAGTTCACGCTGCAACCGCAGCCGCTTCCAGTCAGCACCGCACGGAGACTAGCTTGGTTCTGGCGTTCTCTTGCTCCACCCCTTCCTGCTATGTCGGCATGTCCAAGGGGCATGGAAGATCTTCAAATCCCAGTATCGTTACAGTGAGAAACCTGCAACATACAAAATGTCGGTTGTTGTTCTTGGTTTTTGATGAGGACCAAAATGACATCACTTTTCCAGAGTCAAGTTATAGTGTGTCCAGCTGTGGCTCATCAGACCAATATGATCTTGGAATGTTCTACCACAAAACTCAGGCACAAATAATCCATGTAAACATTTGGGGTGGAGTCTCCAAATTTGCGCATCTTGAGTTTCTTTTGAACTTCTTCAATTCTTCTTTGCTTATAGAGCATAACAACTTCTCTGATAAGGGCATGTTATGCTGAGTGGTCCTGTGCCAGTGTCTCCCATGTCGCACAATCAGTTGCAGAGTTCTTTTTTTTTTTTTAATGACTTGTTTATTTACTTTTAGTTTACAAGATTCAGTTCCACAATCACTTGAGTTTCAGATTTTCTCCCCTCCCTTCCCCCCCCCC